>VDFB02006983.1:0-24393 GCA_007258455.2 Sequoia sempervirens | reverse complement strand
GAAGTCTATAAAGGGCTCTCTGGAAACCATCTATGCTGATGTAAGAAAAGGTGGGGAACTATATAAACCAAGCTCCATACTTCTTTATCAATTCCTTAGCATGGTCAGATATTCTAACATGCTCTGCACCTTGAAGCAACCTAGTGATGTACATGGTGAATGAATCATTCACCCTCCTATAGCTAGAGCTGCCTAGGTGTAGTTGTGGATAGACCTCATATATTACATCCTGCCCAAAGGTGCCTCTGGTACTTAGTCCTTTATATGGGTGGAACCTTGTAAGTGCATAAATAGGAAGTCATAGTGAAGCTCTTTGTCTGCAACACATTGCACAGTTGATCATGTATCATGACACTTATGATGCCTGCCCAATGATAATCAATTTTCTCCTCCATTCTCACTATAACAAAGAACATCCAATTCTCAAAGACTCCAACACTCTTCAAACCTATCACCCTGCTAAGGAGTGTGATGGCATCATAGTACTCTAGTTTGAACTTTTCCCTATATAATTATTTTGGCAACTTTGAGATGTGGGGCTTAGGTTTCTCCAACCAAGAGTTGACTACCTGTAAAGCCTTGTTTGTATCATCCTCAAAATAACTCTTCGCGACATTCAAGTCTAGAGCCACCACATGAGATCTGTCAGGCATGTCAAAAGTCTATGCCATAGACATAGGAGAGAAGTTGGCCAACACCCTACTTTGAGGACCAATCACCCTCTCTATGCCCCTATCATAGTGTCTAGTGCATTCTAACACCAGCTCATAGCATTGAACTGTAGGGGGAAAACCAACCATATGAGCCAATCCTAATTCCACTAACCTCCTAGCCAACAATGGAGGGTCCTGTTGTGCCATTCTTGCCTTGAATTCCTCATAATCCCATTTTCCCACATTGGTGTCACCAATTTCAGACCAAGTGGATGAAAAATTAGACTTAGGAACCTTACTCTTTATGTCCAGCTTAATTCTTTCTACTTCTAAGAGCGAGGATCCTTCAACACTTGAATATGTCTGCTTGCCCATTGTCTTGCTAGCCATCCCTTTACTCGATTAAGCCTGCATCCAACAAGGAACCACAATAAATTCACCCTTATAATATCAACATAGAGGTTTAGCAAACCATAGACAATACAATCTTAATCAACCAACCCAAAGCAAAGATCAAAATCCCTTAAATTTAAAATGAAGCACCATTACTAAGAAATCCAAGATTTTGAGCCATTCGAGGAAATCAAGCTAGGGAAGAAACCCAAGAAAATCCCTGCTAGGCAGGTTTTAACGATTAAGCATGAATATCAAGAATCAATCACCACAAAATGGAAGAAAATCATGCAACATCTTTTAAATTATTAATATCAAGCATGAGATGCTAAATCTATAACATTGAACTCATTATCCTCTGAATTCTCCATACTATCAGACAATTTCGGGAAAATCCACCCAAGAAGGAAATCCACGAAGTATACAAAATTTTGGGCTTTTTCATACATCCAGGAAAACGAGCAGACAAAGGAAAAATCAGGAAACTTTGAAGGTGCAAGAATTTTGCGAAGACTATGAAATCCTAAAAATTGCTATTTCTCTTGATTTCGCCCAGAATAATAGAACAATCACAAATTAAAGGCGCTTGGGCTCGAATCCGATTTGTTTCAAGTCACTTATCAGTTATCCATTGGTTCTCAACATTCTCAGAGGAAAATTGGTGAGGGATGGTGATGCCCTAAATTTAATCATCAATCTCCTAAGCTTAAACCCTAAAATTTTCCATTAACTCAAGGGAGTTAGCTTAGATCTCAATTTCCATTCTTACTAAGCCTGAGGATGGGCTATTCAAAGGAGACATAGGTGAGTTTCACCTAAATGAAATTGAAAAAAAGCTCACAAACTCACTTAGGGTCGGCAATCACACAAGCTCAAAAAACCCTAAAATCAACCAAAACGGAAACAACCATGCACATAGGGTTGAGCTCAAAAATGCAACATGAGAATGCTAGGCACCATTAAACTCATCGATCAACTAGAGAATATAGCGACTGGGCCATCAATATTCATAAAACGATAGACCAAACCCCAATTTAAATGCTAGATGCCAAAATATGCGAAACCCAAATTCAAAATGCTCTGAATGCATTAAAGCACCACTTATATTCAAGAAACACAAGAAAGGCCAAAGCCACATGCCTGAATGAAGTGAATTTAACTACAGCAATGCCCAGACACAAAATTCAACGCCCAAGCAAGCAACTGAAGATGCAAGAAATCCGTCGATAAATCCTTGAATCAATCACTCAAGCCAGCAAATCAATCAACCACTCAGCATCAAAATCCTTAATGGCAATGCAAAGCAGACGACAACAAGAAATTCTCCAAAACCCACTAAATACTGGCCGTAAGAATTGTACCACCAAGCATTAATGCAATCAACAAGATAGGCCAAATGCAATATGAGAATTCGACAAAGAGATGAAATTTCAGAAAAATCTGATCCATGTGGAATTCTGCAAGGTAAGAGAATTTCTAGAAAATAGTGCAAAACATCTGCCATTGGGTTTTCAAAGCATATGGGGAATTCCGTCCAAAGGGAATTTTCCCAAAAAGATCCAAAAACCTGAAAGGAGTTCAGAACATTAGATTTTCAAAGTGCTTCCTAGAAGGGGGGCATTTGCATGAATAAGATAATCATTCAAGCACGTGTTAAGGCAACAAAACCTCAAAAACAAACAAGGGCCAAAACACCAAAAATGAAAGCAAAAGAGGGTACCTCCGTTCAGTGGGGCATGTGTGTGAAAACTGCACAACAAATGGTGACTCCTGCTGGGAAAATGCTCCAGAGTATTTCAGTGACAAACTAGAATCATGAACCTAGAACCTTTGGTTTCAGTCCTCACATCAGGTCACCAATTTGGCAGAGCTTCAAAACTCAAAGGCAAGCAAACCTTTCTTGTACCAGGGTCAAAGTGTGTGCATATGTATTCATTTCCATTTCCTTGGTTGCAATTAGAACCAAATTTGGTCTGAATAGGCTACGTAAAGATTGTAACTCCAAAAGCATCCTGGATAGAGCCTCATTGCCAGTCAGGCATTTATAGCCCCGACGAGGTTATCGTTGTGGTCCTCTCAAGCATAGCTCTATAGCCAACCAGACGTCCATAGCCTCGGTAGAGATACTTGAATACTTCTGATAAGTTTAATTCATTCTTTTGATTTTCAATATTTTCTCTTTTCTTTTCTTCTTTTTGATATTTCTTTTCTTTTCACTTTTTTTCATTTCAACTTGTGAACAATGAAGTTCACACTCAGGGCTGAGAACTGCAGTGGCGCTGAAGCAAAATATAAGATTTTTCACCTAGGTAGACTTCATAAGGACCATGTGCAACCTTGGATTTTTTAAAAGATCTGTGTATAAGTATGAGATCCAAATACATTCCAGATTTAACTTAACCCATGATTCATCCACTCATAGCATTAAATGCATGTGACAGGACTTTAACCAACTGACCCTAGAAGGATGATTGAAGTTTGTAAAAGGAATATTCAGAATAGTCCCAAATAATAATATGATTGCCATGTAGGTACAACACACCCAGAAGAAAACAATAAAACCTCTAAAGCAAAAATGGAGCAAAAGCAAACCAAACAGCAAGCAAACCCCAAAAAAAAAACCAAAAGCAAAGTAGAAAAGGAAACCTAATCTAACCAAAGCAAAGCATATCAAACCAAAACAAAAAAGAAACCTATTCTAATCCATAGACAAGAAAGGAGCCGAAACAACCTGTGATCAAGTGTAATGCTTCATAATTCTACTGATAGGTAGTGGACATCCTCCCAGTAGGGTTTTCATTAAAAAGTATATTCATACTAGGATCTCTAAACGTGAGTAAGGGCCAAGCCAAAGTTTCCGTCAATTCTACTAAGGCCTCCTTTTGGTCATGCTTTTATCCTAGAAGAACTTAAGTCAAGAAACTTTAAAGGCTTTACCTTAGCCTCCCATCAAAACCATCTTTTAACTACACCTCACGCTGTGCAAAGTTTTTCATGGCATTATCTCTTTTCTTTCAAGGTGTTAACTCACAAAAATTTACTGCTCTTCCATCATACATTATTCACAATGAACTAAAAATGGGGATCCCCAATTATTAGGGAAATATGTTCTAATTCATACACAACGCGGGAAGTAGAACCCTAGGGAAGTTCTTTTCATAACGATCCACTACAGAGCAACGCTTGAAGTATGCTAACCTGGGATCTTTCCTCTAATAACCTATGGATAACGCAAGAGGTTTCTTATTAAAGACTCAAACAAACCATTACCTTGTGGATATTATTCGATGCAAAATTCTATTGCCAATTCCATGATCAAAGGCCCAAGCAGAAACTCTAACCATGAAATTGAGGGACCATTATCACAAACCAGCATTACAAGACATCCGTGCTGACACACACCCGCCCAATGAAATTGATTACCACTTCAAAAGTACATTATTTTCATGCAAGAGCCTCAGTCCATCATGTGAAATAATCAGTAACAGTGAGAATATACTTGTGGCCTGCAAAAGAAGGTGGATTGATTGGACCTATGAAGTCCATTCCCACTGTGGTGAAATACCAAATGTTTTACCTCAAAGATTAATGTATGGGAAGAGCTTTTACTATTTTCCCTAGGCAATTAAGAGAAGGTTTCGACACACATGGGTAAAGTTCTCGGAAGCATGATTGCAGGTGTCCTTAAAACAAATGTAGGCCAAGGAAATAACTGATTCCTATAATCAAGTTTGCATAAGAAAAAGTGATCCATGGCTAATACCATATTTTTTCAGGAAATCACCACACCCTTTCTAACCTCCTGTACCTCTAAATATCTAAAGATACACCTTTGTTCCTTTGCATAAGACAACTCCTCTTGAAACTCACAAGTTTTGTTTAAGTAATGCCTTTCTCTCAACAGTTGATTCAAAAGATAGGTGAATGATATCATCATACCAACCTAGAGAAACATCTTCAAGATTGTAAGGCATAGGGTTGCAAGATCAGTGGCCCATTTCTCAGCTTATTGTTCTCTAAGTCCTTGCCTCTCAATGTACCTTCATGCTGGAATCTCAATATCTGTGACTTCTATAACATGTGGTCACCCAATTTGCTCATGCTTCCTCTAGATCATCATTTTGCATCAACAACAACTTGACTGTAGGATCAATAACTATTGCAAAGACCTTGTTCCTGAGAATATAGTGCCTGAACTTCTTCATAGCTCTGACCAAGGTGTAGGCTTGTTTCTCCACACTTGGATACCTTATTTTTGCATCTTTCAATGGTGTGCTTATAAATGCTATGGGGTGTTCATTTCCTTGATCAGACTTTTGGGTCAACATGCCAGCATAGGAGTGATCAAAAGAAAATGAATATATGTAAAATGGCTTATCATAATCTAGACTCACCAAAAGTGGAGCTTCAGCAATAGCTCTTTTGATTTCTGCAAATGCTTATTTTTCCTCTATACTCCATTCAACTTTAGCTTCTTGCTTCAACATCGCATTCAATGGCTTGACTATTTCTGCAAATCCTGTGATAAACTTCCTTACAAAATTAATTTTTCCAAAGAATGACTTCATCTCTTTCTTGCTAGCTGGTGGCTAAATCTTAAGTATGGCTTCCACTCATTCAGGGTCAATGGAAATTCCTCTCTCAGAGATAACGTGTCCCAACAATTTTCCTTCAGTAACTCCAAAGATGCATTTCTTTGGATTGAGAGAGATGCCGAATTCTCTACACTTCTGAAACACTTTGCACAAGTCTGCTATGTGATCACCTCTCTTCTTGGAAAAGACTGTCAGATCATCCATATAAATGATTATTCATTTACCAATTATGTCCTTAAAAGCAATGTCCATAGCCCTATGGAATGTGGCTCCAACATTAATCAAACCAAAAGGCATCCTCCTATAAGCGAAAGTACCCCACTTGGTGGTGAACGCAGTTTTATGTCTGTCCTCATAATGTACCATAACTTGATTGTATCTAGAGTAGCCATCCAAAAAAGACATCACTTGAGATTCATTGACAATCTGAAGTACTTCATCTAGTGAGGGTACTGTATAATTGTCCTTTTATGATGCTCTATTAAGATTCCTAAAATCCACACACAGTCTAATTTCACCATTCTTTTTTCTTATAGGAACTAGGTTTGCAACCCAGGTTGAATGTCTAACCGGGAATATGATTGTAGCAGATAGTAGCTTCTGCACTTCCTTTTGAATTATGGGCTCTAGTAAGGCATTAATCGGTCTTTTCCTCTGCCTGAAAGGTTTTGCTCCTGGTTTCAAAGGAATGGTGTGTGTGATAATTGAAGTGTCATATGTCTTCAAGTCCTCATAACTCCAAGCTATCACATCCTGATATGTATGTAATGCATCAATTATTCCTATCCTCTCCTCTAGAGTACATACTTTGCTGATGTAGACATTCTTGACATCATCTTGAGCCCCCATATTGTATGTTTCACATTGTCCACTGATGGACTCTTTCTTGGCATCTTGTTCTTGATCTTTGACCTTATCTAGATCAAAAATCCTTTCTAGCTGCACCATTCCTCTAGGAATAGTGTAGACAAGTGAAATTGTCATCATGCATTTGATTAGGTCATATTCATCCATTCATCAAATAAATCAAGTCTTTTTAATTCAATCTCTAAGGTCATCCATTTAAATTGAATAAATTAACTTTATTTAATTTAAGCCTATCATCATCTTTTAATTAAATAAATCAAACCTTTATTTAATTAAATCTAAAATCACCTTTCACCCCCCTTTGATTTAGTTAAATTCATAAATCTAAGTCAAATGGGTCAAAACCCCTAATCATCATCTAAGTTAATCTAATCTTGATTAACCTAATCTAATCACCCATCACATCCTCTAGCTTTTACCACTTGCACAAATAAATCAATTTATTGATTTATTAATTCATCATTTTCCATCAAGATGACATATTTGAGGAATATTCTTCCAAATTTGAATCCAACAAAGCATTTATGAGGTCATACATGACTCTTACATGTCTCTTTCAAAGGTCAAACTCAACATTTAACTCTCAAATTCAAATTTGAATCTCCCCCTCTTTAGCACATTGATTAGAACTTGCACATTCCTCAACCACTCATAGGTTGACAAGTGGCTCTATCTCATTGGTTAAATGTTTATCCCACATTGCTCTCTTTTGAGCACTCTTAGCATTTGAAAATTTATAAATAGAAGGATTATTCTTCATGAAATCATCCACAATCTTATGCAAAGTTACTCTCTTCAATTGAGAACTAATTTTGCTCACTTCACTCCATCTTCAAGGAATTGTATCATTTGAGTTTTAGCAAGGATTGGGAAAGGGTCACTTGCACAATTGACACCAATCCAATATGGAATAGGTATATGTCATGTTTTTGAATGTCTTTTAATCCTTGTTATTTGTTGCATTTTGAGCATTGAGTATATATTATCTCCATGAGTATTCAGGATTTGTATGTAGAGTGCAAACCAACCTACCACGAGTGCTAGATTATTCATTTGGTAGATTTAGGGGTATGCAGCTAGTATTATTCCTCAGAAATTAATCACCTCCAACCCATCTCACTTTGAGGCTTAGTTTCATCAATGATCTAAGAACAAAGAGGGACCTGTTTCTATAAAATCCAAAATATGCTTTATCATCTCAAATGCTTGAAATTGTACATTGTTATGTCTCCATAAGTAACTGTCAATTGACTTGTACCCCTAAATCCAAAGAGACAAAGTGTCAGCACCCATCAGGCTCCCTGGCAAGGAATCGCTATTTGGTTCTACGTACTAATCAATGTTAGCTGCACTGTCCTTGTCAAGGGTCCCACTGTGCTTCCATAATTGGTCATCCTCCCTGCCACATGAGTATTTCACCTTCCCATTCTGTTTGACTCACTTAACTGCATCCCCAAAGATCTAGTAAAATCTTGACCTTTTTCTTCAGTGCCATGAGCAACCCATGAATCAAAGCCTCATATTCTGCTAGATTATTAGTACAATGAAACTGAAGTCTATGAGCAACAAAGAAATTTTTATCTCTTGGACTGATTAGCTCAAATCCTGCCCTAGCTCCTTGCTTCGATTTGGATCCATCAAATCTTAAAGTCCAACAACCAACAACTGCAGACTTCCTTGTTGTGTCTCTTGTAGTGTTGCTGTTGGAGGGTTCTTCAGAAAGCATCACTTTCTTCCCTTTGGGATCCTCTTGAATATTTTGAATACTGATTTTGACTGCTGGAATGGGGTTGATACATTTCTACACTTGTTCTACTGCATTTTGGCACAAACAACAATCTAGTTTAGAGTGGGAAGCGTTATGAACTCTACACCAATTTGGAAAGAGTAATTCTCCAAAATTCATTCCTCCACCCAATTGAACCTGATCTTCAATAAAATTTTGAATGAATTCCTGGAAACTATCCAACAAGTTGAGTTGATTATCTTTAGGAACATCATCACTTGTTGGTTCCACCAAGGCTCTAGTACCACTGGATTCGGCTATGAGATCAATAGGTGTAGCATGTAACATAAGGATTTCTTCTGCATCAAATTTCTCAAAAGGGGCTGCAAGTATGTAATTACCCATGCTCACCTCTAATATTAGAATCTCATTCGAAGTGTTATGATATTCTGTAATCATATATTTCATCCTCGACTCTCTTTCAATCCTGATATGATTTGGCACTCCTTTCCAAGGAAGCCACATATGAGAGTGATCAATTGATACATATCCATTCAAAGCCCTAGTAAAGTCTCTTCCCAAAATTAGACAGTAAGCATCAGGTATATCTACCACCTGTATATTAATAACTTGCTGAATTCTAGGGTCAAAGGCAACCTGCATGTGAATCATGTTCAATTCCCCTACAACATTAACCTCAGTTCTATCTAGTTGAGTAACTTTCTTTTGGGAGTCAGCAGGGGTAATACCCAAGGCTGTATAGACACCAAAAGGTATTACATTGGTAGAAGCACCTGAATCCAACAAACAATTGTGCAAGTTCTTACCAAATATACAGACAAAAATCAGAAATGGAGGAGTATTCATTTTCCCATGGAATAGAGTCAAGGGAGTATCCACCTGAGCAACTTGAGTTCTATCTTTCTCTTTCCCTTTATCTCTAGGAGGTATGTGAACTTGATTGTGAATCTAATTTTTTCCTTTTACTAGTTGAGAACTGGATGCTTTATTGACACTCTCACTAACTAATTTATCTTGTGAAACTGAGCTAGCATTGTAAGCTCCTAGAACTGCATTTCTAATAGTTGGAACTCTCAATAATTCAAATGTAGAGAGACTTACCTTTAGTTTCTTGAGTTCTTCTGCAACATATGTGGCTAGTTATTCTGTACTCAGATCAGCAGGGGCCTCTTTGGGACATTCCACCACCCTATCCTTGTTTGTTTCAACACTCTTTCCTTTTGATGGATCAACTTGTGCTTGTCCTTCCTTTGATAGGTACTATTTAGGGACATGAGGATATGGTGGATTATTACTGGCATTGGGATTTGGAGGTGTGGTGAAGTTATTTGGAGGAATAGAGGTGGTGAAGGGGCCTCCAACCTGTGGATGCTTGTGTGGCAGGTCCCTCAGATCATATTTTTTAACAGGCCACTAGAATGTCGATACCTCTTCAATATAAGATTCTTCTTCATCCATGGGGCCATTTTCATTCACTGGATTTTCATTGAACAACTGTGCAATCTCATCTCCATTGCACACTTGATCCGCCTCTTCTTTAGGATAGTCTGATTCTTCTTCAGGAACATTCTCCTTGCTCTGTGGAATAAGAGCATGATTGAGTACCAACATTGATGAATCATAGGGAGTAGATGGCACCATCTTCTAACTACTTGCATTATTGTCCACCTCATATTGGAAAATTGAAGCTATTGTCTAAAATTCTAAACAGTCTAATTTAGAATGCTGACTTGTTTTATGGAGCCTACACCATCCTAATAAAGCAGCCTCTGCTAAATATACAGCACTTGGAGGCTTTTCTTGATTGAATGGCTGATCCAATGGGGTGGGGCCACCTTCATTGTTAGGCCTTGTATTCCAAATTCTATTCTGTCTGGGTGGTTGTCTTTTGTCAAACCCTTGTCCACCAGCCTGACCTTTATCAAAGTTTTGGCCTGAAGATTGTCCTTTATAGTAATTTTGTCCTCTGTCATTATTATATATCCTCTTTCAAGGTGTTGACCTCTATCAAAATGCTTCCCTTGTTGAATTTCTCAATTTTCTCTGTTATGATTGGACTGCATACTTCTTTGAGCAGCTTGGAGTTGACTGTTCTGGTTCCTCAAATAAGTTACCTCCATATCAACTTTCACTTGTTCAACTAATTCATCCGGCCTCTCCATAGGGATTTCTATGAGCGATTCTGCACAATGTAAATATGTAGCAAATAGAATGTAGTTGTTGAATTACTAGGTTTATTTAAAAGAAAATATATTTTGTGAAAATTTGAAATTAACAGAGTACTTAAATTTCAAGGAAAAATAAGAAGTAAAGTGTCTCACCATCCTAACCACAATAAATGATAATATTTTATATATAAGAAGAGGAACTGGCAAAATGATATTTTCAGAATTTTTTCCAATTAAATAATTAATTATGAATTTTTATTAAGTAACTTTTAAAAAAATATAGAAAACTTCATTTTTCAATTTAACTTATAAAACTTCATGAAACTCACTTTTTAATCCTATAGTATGTGAAGTACAAATGTGATGCTATTTTGGATTCAAAAATGTGATATCGCTTTGAAAAGCTATAATGTTTTTCAATTCATTTATCAACGAGACTTAGTCAGAATTAAAGAAGAATAATAATTATTTATTAAATTCAAAGTAAAGCATAATTTATATTGGTGGAAAGATGAAAATCTCCTTTAAAAACCCATTTTGTTTCATCAATTTTGGGTAAAAAAGAGTCATCAGCCACATACCCATCATATCGCCACTTTTTGGCCCATCATAATCCTGCACATACCCTAGAAACATCCCATTGGGACTTCCTTCTAAAAAATATTTTGAACACACCACAAAACTAGAAGGGACAACCTATAATCACTACACCTTATAGGCACCCCAAAAAATTTAAAGAATAAATAGAAAAAACCATTAATGAGCTTTTTGAAATGGGCCACACTCAACCTAGTTCAATTCCTTTTTCATCCCCAATAGTATTAGTTAAAAAGAAGGATGGTACTATGAGAATGTGCATATATTAAAGAGCCTTGAACAAAAAAAATAATAAAAAAACATTATCATATTCATAGAGTTGATGAACTAATTGATGAACTTCATGGAGCAAAATAATTTTCAAAGATTGACTTATGATCTTCTTACCACCAAATTAGAATGAAGGAAGAAGATATCCCCAAGACTGTCTTTAGATTTCATTATGGATATTTTGAATTCCTGGTCCCACCCTTTGGTTTAATCAATGCACCCACAACATTCCAATCATGCATGAACCACTTATTTAGGAAACAAGTAAGGAAGTTCCTATTGGTATTCTTTGATGATATTTTGATTTATAGAAAAACATGGGAAGAACACCTTAAGCATATTGATGAAGTGCTAGAAATTCTTGAACAAGAATCACTATATTCTAAAGTCTCCAAATGTGAATTTAGGTTAGAAGAGATCCTATATCTAGGATATAAAATCAGTGCACAAGGAGTAAGTGTGGATTAGGAAAAGATAAAAGCTATTAGGGAATGGCAAAAACCAAGAACCCTAACCCATTTAAGGGGATTTTTTGGCTTATGTACCTACTATTGATGATTTATCAAAGGGTTTTCTAAAAACTCCACTCCACTCACTAACTTACCTAAAAAGGGAGCCTTTGCATGGAATGAAGTAGCCCAAAAAGCTTTTGAAAGAATTAAAGAGATATTGAGTTATTTCCCATTAGAGCCATTCATAAATTTTCATTACCTTTCAAGTTAGAGTATGATGCTTCTAGAGAAGGAATTGGGGCAATACTCATCAAAAACAAACACTAGATTGCATTCAAAAGTTGCAAGCTCATAGAAGCTGAAATAATTACTCCATTTATGAAAAAGAAACACTAGCAATTATGAATACACTAGCCAAATTTAGACAATATTTCGTCTATGGGAAGTGACGAAACCTTCAAATTTTGCAAAATTTAAAGTTTCCATGATGTGAAAAGTTGATTTGCACTCAGAAACTCACTTGAAAAATCTGCCCAAGTGACCTAATTTGGAGGGTCATAATTTGGAACCCATTTGATTTCATGCCAAATCCCTTGGTGGGTGTCTTCCTTTGTCATATGTGAACATGTATGTTAGGTTTCAACTTCCCATGATGATTTTTGACAAGGTTTTGAAAAGAAAAGCTGGAGGGTTCTAGGACTGTTTTGTTGTTTGCAAACTCTCTGTCCTGCAAAGTGGCCTCCTATTCGAGTTGATATTTCATAGCCGAATGATTGTCATGATAAAAGGATTTTTTCCTTGCATTATCCCCACATTCATATGCTCCTTGGTCTATTTTTAGAGCCTCAAGATCTGATTTGATATTTTTTCAAGATCAAAAGCAAATGCAGTTTGTTTTTCTTTTACATCTGCATTTTTAGAATATTTCAAGTAGGTCAAGTTTGACCCTTAATATCTAGTGAATAATATGGATTGAATGAAATCCCTCTTGCACACATGCTCAATGAACCTAAATTATTTAGTCTTTCAAGTGGTAGCTTCCTAGGAGGTGATTTTGTAATTTTTCAAGGAGGTGACTTGGTGTGCTTGAATTGGTTTCTGATAGGTGAAATTGTAGAAATGTCTGAGTCAGCCACTTCAGCATTTAATATCTTGCACCTCAGGATGAAATTTTTCAAGCCCTTTGCCACATTAACTTCTTGGGTCAAATGTGTACATGCTTGTGTAGTTTCGAGTCCCCAGAATGAGTTTTGATGGGTTAACTAATCCTTTTATGACTGCAACATGGCTGAGATTGATGTTTTGAAAAGTTTCAAATTTTGAAAATATAAGGACAACCCATTTCTTATTTTTGTTTGAAATGTATACAACTCCATTTTCATAAAAAATTAAGGTCATATGATATGTTATTTTAATGCATTTTGGGTGTGGCAAACACGTCCTGGGGGCCACTTTACAAAGCAGGTCCTTGAAATATTTCAAAGAGGAAAGTTTTGAGGAAATGGGATTTTGCTAAATAATTGATTATGGCCACATGCAAAAAAAATTAGCTTCAAGGGTCACTGTTTCCCATAATAAATTTCTCCATTTTGGCCTATAGGCATAATTAGAAGTCACAATTTTTCTAATGTTTCAAATTTTTTTTATAAGATAAGCAACATTTACAGGGTGATATACCCTTTACACAATGAGCCACAGGGGCCAAAAAGGATTAATTAAACTGTACCAACGGAGACACCGTAGTAGTACAACATAACACAAACAACTCCTAGACAACAGAACCAAGAGAGACAAAACACTCAGAATCGACAATAGTCCTGAGACAAAGACAAACTAGCAACCTAAACTAGGATTCACAACTAGGACCAACCAAACACTTAGGACTAAAACTAGTCCTAAAGAGCCAAGAACCGACCCATAAAACTACATGCCCAAAAGACTGCCTGAAACAACTAGGCCACACAACACCTACATCAGCTGGACTGCAACATACCTCCTACTCAAATCAACCAAAAATGATCCTAACAGTTTCTTACAAAAAAATGGGTAAGAATTAGAAATTGCTACAGAGATGATAACTTCAAAATGCTCCAACCAACTAGATGCCAACCTTGACACCATCTCAAAAGGAGGGGAATCCTCTCAATAGGAGAGGAAGAAGTGGTGACCAAAACTACCAAAGAACCCTCCCTCCATACCAAGCACACTCCACCTCAATAGGAACCAACAAAGGAGAGAAGAACTTCCCACCATATCAACAACCCCAAATTCCACCCCAACAGGAGAGGGCTCCACTTTAATAGGAAGAGTATTCACCTCAAAAGAATACAACAATTGTTGAACATGGTAGCAAGCAAGAACTCCAGTAGCACAGGTAAACACCCCTTCCCAAGGCATCCAAAGAGATGAAACAAAAGGAAGAAGCACAACAACCTCCCAGCCAACAACAAATTCAACCCTAAACAACGTAAGATCCTTCTCTCCTTCCATAGAAAAAGCACCATCCACCATAAGGGGCAGCCAACCAACTAGGGGAACCCCCACCAACAGAAAACCAACTTTAAGCCACAAGGACTCCACCTCAATAGAATTCACAAGAGGAACCAAGAAGAAAGTAAGAAAAAAACTAGACACATTAGTACTCTTATGTGTCAACCCAACCTACATTATGAGAGAGAGTAAGACTTCCAAAGGAGTGCAAAAGCCACCCCCAACATCTATAGTAGGAAACTAGCATCTCCAAACCACTAGCATAGACCAATCTACACTACATGAGCAGTAAACCAACATCTCACTAGAACATAGATGGCCACACTAACCCAGATCTCCAAAGGGTCTGAGACAACTCCAACACTAGAGCTATAGAAACTACAACAAAACACCACCCCGACCCCACCCACCACTAAAGGAGTAGTAAGAGTCAAGCAACTAGGTGAGCACAAGCAGCCAACCAACACCCCAACAATAGAGTAGAGGAGACAAACGACATCATCAAGCCTCACTTGACCAGAGAAGGAAAGGATAAGGACCAAAGGAAACACGTCAGGCAAGGGAGAAACCACCAAAGGAACCAACCATGCCAAAACCAGAGTCCCTAACCTTAACCCAGCTACGTGCTCCAGAGAAATCCTAGACAAGCTACTCCAATGACATAACAAAGCAAAACCAACACCCAAAACCTCAACAACACCTAACAAGGGAAAAAACTAGAGCCAATACACTAGCACAAAGAGAGTTCTCTCCCAAAATCTTAGCGGAAAAAAGAAAAACCAATGGTCACCAAGCAACTGATTAGAAGGAATGACCAAAACCCACTAGAATCCGTAATGCTAATATTTAAAATATTTATTGTTTTAAATATTATGCAAATATATTTGGGGCAAAAATAAAATACATTTCAAATGTTTTTGATCAAAGCAAGTTTAATTTTTTCTTTTGATTGGCTGAAATACGGCTTTCACAGCTTTCATAGCTACATGAAAAACTCATCGCCCATTGCCAGTTGTGAATGAAAACCGAGGAGGAAATGAACGATGCCTTGGTTTGAGCGGCGAGTCTTCATTTGGGTAGGTTAATTAAATCTTTGTAGAAAATTACAAGCTTTAATAAATTTTCAAAGTTCTTTGGCAGGCATCGCGTGTCATAGTTTTGAGTCCACAATGAAGAAACAAATTAGTGATGAGTGATGGCTACTGTGTCCATCACGTATGGCTGTTTGGTGTCACTATTTCCATATTGTATCAATGATGGAGTGATGTTTGATCACCCATCGATGATTTCATTTTATTTTTCTCCTCACATCAGAGATATGCGATGGAGGCCCAATAAAGGTACATGTGAAGGTAAATTAAAAGAATGTGCAAGGGTAAATAGTTGTTTTTTCAGCCGATAAAATGATTTGAAGCCCTCATGATTAAAATGCTAAAATTTAATTTACTGGGCAATAAAGTGTAATTTTTTGTTGGGAGAAATGAATAAAAAAGAAAAAACCTTCATAAAAGAATAATTTTCTCAGCTACAGTAAAAGGGGGTTTTCACAGTCAATGGAGATGTGGTGTAGAGGATTTCTCCTTCAACATTTCAAGAGCAGGAATGTTTCACTAAGCATCAAAATGAAGAGTCAAATAAATCTTCGCTCATCGCAGTTTGAAGAGCTATTCTTCTCTATCTATTGGCGATATGTGATGGTGCATTCTTTAATTTCACTCATCATTGTTTTGATGGATCTTTTCCACATTCCATTCACAATGTGCGATGATATGCATTCTAGTGCACATCGCTATTTGATATATTCATTTTCTAAATGCATTAGAGATGTGCAATGATGGAGTAAAGTGTGGGGCCCGAGATTTAATTTCAAGCATTATTATTTGGTGAGACATTTTCAATGGTGGGAGAAGTAAAGTGAAACTTTGGTTGCCGGGGACTTTAAATAAAAGGTCCAAATAAAATAATGAAGAGGCCTAGGTAAATAATTTTATCGCCCAATATAAAATTAAAGCCCTCACAAGTGAATAAAATAAAATTCAAAGTGGTAGGCAGTGAAATAAAATTATTTCACAAAAAAAAATTCACAAATTTAAAATAAAGGGATTTGTATTACTAGGAAGTAAAAGGTAAAGAGCATGGGAATGAGTTTTTACAGGGAAAAACAGAGAGTGAATTTTCTCATAAGGAAGGTTTTCTTTCATAGTAAAAACTATTTTTTTTCAACTACAAGGTAAATGAAGAGTGAAAGACTTTCACAGAAATTTGTATTCTTTCACAAAGCAGATTTTTTTCAATTGAAGGGCATAGATGAAGAAGGTCATCAGGGTGAGGAATATTTTCTATAACAGGGCAAGCAAATGCAAGGGGCATGAATCAGAGAGCAGATTTGAGAGTCTTCATGAGCTAGAGGCAGTTACAAAAAAATAGAAGATGAAGGATCTAGGTGTCATCCATGGATGAATTTTAGGGTTGATTCTTCTTCTTATTCTCATTCTTTCATATTTGTACAGGTTCTGAACTTTTGGTTGAGGGGAAGGAAATAGAGAATGCTTAGCTAGGAATTAGGGTTTTACTTACAGTAAATGAATGTACAAACTTTTATTATAGTGTCAATTAGTTTGAGAAAATCAATGAAAATATTGAAAAATTTATCTCCATTTTGTATTCTCAAATTGCATATAGATTAAATATATCAAGGATAGGTTGATTTGTCATTGCAATCTCTTTGCAGTTGTGTGATTTTTGTATGGGTTTCTTCAAGTTGAGAGTTAAATTTTGTATGAAAATTACTATGGGTTTGAAGGAATGAAATGGATATTTAAATATGATTATGCAGTAATATGAGAGGTTCCAATTAATGTAAAGCATTAATTGTTATGGGGCCACTAATTTGAGGAAACTTTTTTTTAAATCTGCATTCATGATCTTATTTTTGACTCCATGCCTTAGGATTAGGCACTGATTTGTGATATTACCCAGATCATTTAAAAAAAAAATCTAAATCATTTAAGCCCTTTTACTTTGATGTTTATTTTCTTGTTGTTTAAGTTATATCTCTTTCATTTATCTTCATGATATTTGAAAGAGTATAGAGGCCGAATTTTGAGATAATTTTATCTTGTGACCCTCTATGTGTTTGAGATGAAGATATCTGAATTATTTTCTCTTAGCAATGTTCAATGCAAATGGGATTATGCTTGAACCTGGTAGAATTTACAACACATATTATTCATATATCTGAGAACTATCCACATTCATAGGTCTGTAGTTTGTTGCTTGACAAGTTTATCATATGTTTGGACCTACAATTAGGAACACCCTCTTGAGTCCTATGGAGATCAAAGTGCAGAAGGCTCTCATAGCCTTGTTCGTTAGCTTTTCTTGGCTTCAACCTATTGATAGTGAAGATTCCTTGTCCTAAATATTGAATCCCATAATTTAAGGCACTATGTTTCTCCTTAGGATTGAAGGATGGAAGAAAAAGAAAGAACAGATTGGCGACTCTATTGGGGAAAGCTTTGAATATCCACTTATAGACTATTCCATTACAGAGTCATTATTTTCTGATCTAAGAATTTGGTTCAAATCTTGAAGAATTTCATACCTGGAGACAAAAACTATTAATGCACACCTGAAAGTTTAATGATCTATGGTGCTCTTCTAGTGAAAAGGAATCAAAAGGACATCTCATCAATGAAGATGTTTCAATTACTTGAATATTTTGTCCTCTTAAAGGAGGTGGTGACTTTGCTAAAGAATTTGATGAAGATGTGAAGAAAGTTTCAGATCTACAACAATTTTCAGTCAGGATGAAGAATTTGCAGTAGCTACAACATAACCAGGTATTTTTCATGTTTGAAGGTCCTAGAAAACTTTGGTTCCCTTATTTAGTGAAATTGAGCACTACAATAAAGGGATATTGAGAATTGAATGGTTGTAGAGGGAATAAATTTTATTTGCAAAATGTATTGTTGTCCTAGTTCTCCCTCTACAAGCTGTAATATCATGCCTAGAACATAGTCATGTGCTCAAAGGAAGGTGTTCACTAGTGAGAGATACAACCTGTTAGATTTTAGTAAAATCCAAGATTACCCACATTCTGTTCCAAGAATAATTAATGAGCGTTTTCCTAAGTTTAGACGAGGTTTTGAAGAATCAACATTAAAATATGTATAGGGTTTCATTGATTTAATGGAAGATTATCAAATAACAGAAGAGGATGCTATGTCAAATAATAGAAGAGGATGTTATCATGAAGTTTTTTGTAAGAACTTCATAAGACATTGCTAAAATTTGGTTTTCTTGTTTACCAATGCATTCCATAGATTCATGGCATGAGCTTAGAATGAATTCCATTGATTATTTTGAAGAAGAATTAATAGATAATAAAGGCATGTCTAAGGATAGAAACTTACATACCCAAGAAGAATTTGAAGAGGAATCTAAAAAAAAGTTGAATCCATATCATTTATTAATGAGATTTTTGTTTTTGAACAAACCATGGAGAAAATGTATGCAAAAGAAAATTGCAGCCATAATGGTGTAAGACATGATGAGTTGAATGAAACATGTGAAGTCGTGCCTTCTATTGAGTTTGAAGACATGAAAGTGGAAAGTCAATTTTCTGTATCAAAAGAAGACTATAATGATGTAGATGATTTTGAAAGTATTTTCTCTACTATGGATTGTGAAAGTATAGTTGAAGGGTATGCTAATTCTAAATTTTCATCTCTTTATGATGATAACAATAGTATTGCTGATGTGAGTATGTAATCAGCTGAGGAGTATTCTTATCTAGATGATCAAGATGATTGTGAGTATGTTTGCAGCCCTTATGATGGTGATTACTCTCACAAGGAAGAGATGGAATTGATCTCCTTAAGTAAAGAGTATTCCAGTGAAGATGATGACAATACTTTTGTAGGCTCACAAGAGCATAATGGATATGAATTGAACAAAAATTTTGAAGAAGAGATGAGTGATCAATGATGCTATGGTACACTTGGTCTTGCCTCTTATACAAGTGTTGAGTATAGCATCAATACAAGATTTCATGATGATGAGACAAAGGAGCTTGTTGATTTGAAGAGTAATTTTGAGAATGTCAGCTTATCAGATGAAAATGACAAAGTATGCAATGATTTTCATTAAGAACAATCATGTGTGAGAAGTTGTAATGAAGAAACCATTGATGGTTTTCAGTTTGATAGTGAAGAATGTAGCCCTATTGATTATTGCAACAATATGAAAAAAAGAAGAGGATATGCATACAAGAGATTCATTAGATGAATCACTTCAATTAATTGATTACGAGGAGCATGCATATGTTGATAATAATGAACAAGGAACTCCTATTTTGTTTGATTTTGTACCTTCTACTTCTTTTGTTGACTTTGAAGTTATCACTGAATGTTTACATGATGATAGCATTGATATACGTGTACATGAAAGTGCAAGTGTAGATATGAACATTGGTACAACTAATGAAGCTCTTTATGATGAGTTTGCACTTGAAGAATGGGATTGTGTCAATCACATGGATGCATATGAGGATCCTTTCTCTGGATCTGCAACTCGTAGCTTCCCTCATCAGCAGTATGCTTCAGATTTTCATGTTGGTGTAGCAAGAGGTAATGTTGAATATGATACTCTTTGCAATAGTGAATGTGTTTTGAAAACTCACTATGATGAATTTGTTGCAAATGAAGATTATGGGTCATATGAACCTACACTTGAGGCTTCTTTTTGTGATGACATAATGAGTGCTAACAATATTTTCTATGAGCTTGAAGTAGGGAACATTATTTGGGATGTTGATGTCTTTTCTGGATGTTATGATTCGGATGTGGACAATGGACTTGTGGATGTCAATAAGTCATTTTTTCCAAAATTTGAGGCATGCAATAATATGACTGGGTTGTGTTGTTGGGATAATGAAAAAATCACCTATGATGCAATTCAGTTGGATGAGCTACAAGTGTGTGAGCATTCTTTACATAACATGTAGGACGATTACACATTATTTCTAAGGCATGATTCCTTTTCTTAGCCTAATCTTTCTGAGGGAATTAGTAAATGTGATAAGACCATATTTTCAGATAGTCTTGATCACTATCCTCGCATTTTGTCACTTTCCATAGAATTAGAAAATGAAATGAATGGAAGTAATGCAGCTTATGTCATCTAGTTTCCATGTGATAGTAAAGCTAAATTCAAAGGTGGCCTATCACTTGCCTTTGAAAAAATGAAGTCACTCATATTGTTGTGGTGTGAGAGAGGAAAGTATGGGTTGAGGGAGATCAAATTTTTTAATAGATTGGTATTTGATAGGGGTAAGAATTGACTTCCCTTTTTCATTTGGTGGCTTGGGGCCACCAAGTGAGGTTAAAAAGTTGAAAATGAAGACTTCGTTGCCTAATGGTTCTGGCATTTGGTTTTCTCTCCCAAAAGATTTTGAATTCTTACTCTATTCACTAACAAACAGATGTCCCCAAAAAGAGCCATTGATGGCACCTTCAAATTTTGTAAAATTTGAAGTGCCCATGATGTGAAAAGTTGATTTGCACACTCAAAAACTCACGTGAATTTTTTTCCCAAGTGACCTACTTTGGAGGGTCATAATTTGGAGCCCATTTGATTTCATGCCAAATCCCTTGGTGGGTGTGTTCTGTTGTCATATGTGAACATGCATATCAATTTTTAGCTTCCCGTGATGATTTTTGACAAGGTTCTAATAAGAAAAGCTGGAGGGTTCTAGGACTGTTTTGTTGTTTGCAAACTCTCTATCCTACAAAGTGG
The DNA here is from genome assembly GCA_007258455.2 of Sequoia sempervirens. Lineage (NCBI taxonomy): Eukaryota > Viridiplantae > Streptophyta > Pinopsida > Cupressales > Cupressaceae > Sequoia > Sequoia sempervirens. The sequence goes on along the minus strand of VDFB02006983.1, from coordinate 3,363 downwards.
CCTTTTGTTTGAGCTGATATTTCATAGCTGGATGATTGTCATGACAAACAAATTTTTTCCTTGCATTCTCCCCAAATTCATATGCTCCCTGGTCTAGTTCCAGAGCCTCAAAATCTAATTTGATATTTTTTCGAGATCAAAAGCAAATGTAGTTTGTTCTACTTTTACATCTACATTTTCAAAATATTTCAAGGTGGTCAAGTTTGACCCTTAATATCTGGTGATTAATATGGATTGAATGAAATCCATCTTGCACACATGCTCAATGAACCTAAATGATTTAGTCTTTCAAGTGGCAGCTTTCCAAGAGGTGATTTTGTAATTTTTCAAGGTGACTTGGTGTGCTTGAATTGGTTTCTAATAGGTGAAATTGCAAAAATTTCCAAGTGAGTCACTTTCAAATTTAATTTCTTGCACCTCAGGATGAATTTTTTCAATTCATTTGCTACATTGAGTTCTTGGGTCAAATGTGTACATGTCGATGCAGTTTCGAGTCCCCAAGATGAGTTTTGATGAGTTAACTAATCCTTTTCTAATTACAACATGGCCGAAATTGGTGTTCTGAAAAGTTTCAAATTTTAAAAATCTAAGGACAACCCATTTCTTTCTTTGGTTTGAAACATCTACAGATCCATTTTGATAAAAAAATGGAGGTCATATGATATGTTATTTTAATGCATTTTGGGTGTGGCGAACATATCCTAGGGCCAGTTTACAAAGCAGGTCCTTGAAATCTTTCAATGAGGCAAGTTTTGAGGAATCAGGTTTTCTCTAAATAATTGATTATGGTAGCACAAAAAAAAATCTCGGCTCTAGGGTCATCGTTTTCCTACAACAAATTTCTCCATTTTGGCCTACAGGTGTAATTAGAAGTCACAATTTTTCTAATGTTTCAAATGTTAATATTTAAAATATTGTGACTTAAATATTACGTAAATATGAAAAATGCATTTGGGTAAAAAATAAAGTACATTTAAATTTTTTTTTATCAAAGCAAGTTTAATTCTTGCTTTTGATGGGCTAAAATATGACTTTCATGTCAGCACGACAAAAGTCATCGCTCATCACCAGTTGTGAATTAAAATGGAGGAAATCAGCGATCAATTGGTTTGAGCGATAAGTCTTCTTTTGGGCAGGTTAATTAAAGCTTTGTAGAAAAAGACATATTTTAATAATTTTTCAAAGTTCTCTGGTAGGCATTGTGTGTCATAGTTTTGAGTCCATAATGAAGAAACAAATTAGCGATGAGTGATGGTTGTTGTGTCCATCGTGCATCGTTGTTTGGTGTCACCATTTCCATATTGTATCAGGGATGGAGTGATGTTTGATCAACCATTGTTGATTTCATTTTATTTTTCTCCTGACATCAGAGATATGTGATGGAGGCCTAATAAAGGTATGTGAAGGTAAATTAAAAGAATGTGCATGGGTAAAGAGTTGTTTTTTCATTCAATAAAATGATTTGAATCCCTTGCAATTAAAATGATAAAAATTTATTTACTGGGCAATAAAGTGTAATTTTATGCTGGGAGAAACAAATAAAGAAAGTAAAATCCTTCATGAAAGAATAATTTTATTAGCTACAGTAAAAGGGGGATTTCATAGTCAATCGAGATGTGATGCAGAGGATTTCTCCTTCAACATTTCAAGAGTAGGAACATTTCACTGAGCAACAAAATGAAGATTCAGATAAATCTTCACTCATCATAGTTTGAAGAGCTATTCTTCTCTATCTATTGGCGATCTACGATGGTGCATTCTTTAATTTCGCTCATCATTGTTTCAATGGCTCTTTTCCACATTTCATTCATGATGTGCGATGATATGCATTCTCTAGTGCACGTCGCTATTTGATATATTCATTTTCTAAATGCATTAGAGATGTGCAATGATGGAGTAAAGTGTGGGGCCTGAGATTTAATTTCAAGCATTATTATTTGGTGAGACATTTTCAATGGTGGGAGAAGTAAAGTTAAACTTTGGTTGCTGGGGAATTAAAATAAAAGGTCCAAATAAAAGAATGAAGAGGCCTAGGTAAATAATTTTATTCCTTGATATAAAAGTAAAGCCCTCACAAGTGAATAAAATAAAACTCAAAGTGTTGGGCAATGAAATAAAATTATTTCATGTAGGTTTTTTCACAAACATAAAATAAAGGGCTTTGTATTACTGGGAAGTAAAAGGTAAAGAAAATGGGAATTAATTTTTACAGGGAAATTCAAAGAGTGAATTTTCTCAAAAGGAAGGTTTTCTTTCATAGTAAAAACTATTTGTTTTCAGCTACAACGTAAATGAAGAGTGTAAGACTTTCATGAAATTTTTTATTCTTTCACAAAGCAGATATTTTCAATTGAAGGGCATAGATGAAGAAGTTCATCATGGTGAGGAATATTTTCTATTACAGGGCAAGTAAATGCAAGGGGCGTGAATCAAAGAGTAGATTGGAGAGTCTTCATGAGCTAGACCCAGTTACAAATCAATAGAAGATGAAGGAGCCAGGGGTCAGCCACATATGAATTTTAGGGTTGATTCTTCTTCTTCTTATTCTCATTATTTCTCATTTGTGCAGGTTCTGAACTTTTTGTTTAGGGGAAGGAAATAGAGAATGCTTAACTAGGAATTGGGGTTTTACTTACAGTAAATGAATGCACAGACTTTTATGATAGTGCCAATTAGTTTGAGAAAATAAATGAAAATATTGCAGAAGTTATCTACATTTTGTATTCTCATATTGCATATAGATTAAATATATCAAGGATATGTTGATTTGTCATTGTAATCTCTTTACAGTTGTGTGATTTGTGTATGGGTTTCTTCAAGTTAAGAATTAAATTTTGTATGAAAATTATTGTGGCTTTGAGGGAATGAAATGGATCTTTAAGTATGATTATGTAGTATTATGAGATATTCCAATTAATGTAAAGAATTAATTATTATGGGGCTACTAATTTGAAGTAAACTATTGTTTTAATCTGCATTGACGATCTTAGTTTTTACTCCATGCCTTAGGATTAGGCATTGATTTGTGATATTACCCAAACCATTTAATCGCTTTTACTTTGATGCTTATTTTCTTGTTGTTTAAGTTATATATGTTCCATGTATCTTCATGATATTTGAAAGAGTATAGAGGTTAAATTTGGAGATAATTTCACCTTGTGACCCTCTATGTGTTTGAGATGAAGATATCTAAATTATTTGTTCTCAGCAATGTTTAATGCAAATGGGATTATGCTTGAACCTGATAGAATTTACAATACCCATTACTCATATATCTAAGAACTATCCACTTTGATAGGTCTGTAGTTTGTTGCTTGACAAGTTTATCATATGTTTGGACCTACAATTAGGAACAGGAACACC
>VDFB02006982.1:0-44483 GCA_007258455.2 Sequoia sempervirens | reverse complement strand
TCCTCAAGTGCCTTAGATAGGTTTTCACCCTTGGATACATAAGTGCCACATTGTGGTTTTCACTTGGGGATCTATTTTTTATTTTTATGTTTTTAATTTTATGAATAAAGGATTTGGGGTTCGCCAAAGCATATTTTTACATAAAACTCTATATAGAACCCTATTTTGTGATCTCTCAAAGGCATGTTATCTCTAATTCCAATGAACTCAACAATATATTCATCATTTTTGAATAAATCTAGAATTGGTGCTTGTTGTTAGTCCCAATCGATGAGTTGGGGGTATATGAGTTGAAGGATATTGTCTTGTGGAGATGGGGTAAATGAAAATTTCATGGTGGTGTTGATGGATGCATTCTCAAAATAGATCTATGGTGTATATAGGAGATTCCTTGATGGTATCATTGTTAGAAGTGTCAATTGTGGGAGAAACTCCAACTACCTCAGTAGTGATACTCTCAATGTTAGGGGTAACAATGTTTTGTGAACCATACCAAGGCCCTTGGTATTTTTGTAATTTTCCTAATATAATTGGTTCTATAATTCATTGTTGATGTAGACCAAGGCCTCCATGACTTGTGAATCCCATATTCTTAATGATCAACAAACATTTGCTAGTTGGATCAACTAGGAGAGTAGCCTGTTCCTTTTCCTCTTGATACAACCATTTGGAAACATCTTCCTCTATGAATTATTTGTTGAGTTCTCTCCACTTAGAGAACAGTAGGCTTGAATTTGATATTAGTAGTCCTTTTTTCAATGTGTTATGGTTTTCCATATGTCTTAGGAGAAGATGGAAGTTGTCCTATATAAAAGGACTATTTAAGACCATAACCATTTTCATTTTCTTGAACCTTGAAATCGGGAAAAGTTTTATGAATGGTGGATGAGGAGGATAATGTTGATGGATCAACAAAAGGTTTTGAATGGGAGGCTACATATTGTTAGGTAATTGTAGTATTTTTTATTTTTTTCTTCTAATTTTTTGTAATAATGAAAAGGTTGAGGTTCACCATAAATAGTGACCTCAATTTTATTGTGAGGAAATTTCAAGTATTGACGATAGGTTGAAGGAACAACCTACATGGCATGTATCCATGGGAATCCTAAGAGGCTGTTATAAGGTAAATCAATGTCCAAGACTTGACAATTTGTTTATGCAATAGTCAAAGGTCAACCTAAATTATAAATTTTATAGTCCCTTCTTATTCATGTCCATTATCATCATATGCTTTGATTGTAATACCCTTTTGTTTCTCAATAACCTTGTTGAAGTATCCCAATTGTTTGACTAGTTTTAAAGTATAAATATTTAAGTCTGCTCCACCATTTTCCAATACTCTTTTGATCTTATACTTGTAGATAAAAACTTCTAAATGTAGGGAATGATTATGATATGTATTTGAAGGGAGATCCTTCTCCACAAATAATAGCTGGTGATTAGATGGGATATGTCCTACCATGGCCTATAATTGATCAGTATCTATGTTAGTAGGAACAAATGATTATAAGAGTGCTTTGTCTAAGATTTGTTTATACGATGGAGAAATCCTAAGAATCTCTAAAATGGATATTTGAGCTAGAGGGTTTTCTTAAGATGTTCTATGAGACTATAAGCAATTGGTAGAACCTTAGTTAAATTTTTGTATTGAGGTGGAGCTCCTTGGATAGAGACTTTTCTACACCGTGTAGTAACTCCACACTCATGATTCTTACCAGGTATAGTAATAATAGAAACACAATTGTTAGATTCTTGTTTATGTCCTACAACATTATCATAGGAGTGGTTAACCTTGTTATAGTTTTTTATTTTTCCCGAGTTGTTCCCCTTACCATGGTTTAGGATTAGATCCTTGTAAATCCCCATATCATTATTTTGAGAAGTTCCAAGATGTTGATCGATGTTAACATCTCCTTGGCCAATGAGATATTGTATTAGATTTTAAAGTTTCATGTAATTTTTTGTTTTATGTCCTTTTCTCCTATGGTATTCACAATGATCGTTATCATTACACAAAGAGTTTTTGAATTGAGTTTTGTCATAATTTCTAAGTTATGGAAGTTTGATAAGATTTGATTGAATTAATTTTTTCAAGATCGCCTCTATTGGTTCCCCTAAGAGAGTATACTTATGTATTGTTGTGTTATTAGATCTTGGTGGTCTTGTTGGAGGATTTTCATTTTGATTGTTGTGTAGATTGTTTTATGGGGGTTGTATTTTTTGGAAAAAAATTGCATCTATGACCCTATCATTGGTTACATTATTGTTTTTAGCCCATAGGTGAGGTTTATTCTTTGAGTTTGATGGTTGATCCCTGCTATCCTTATAGATTTTACCAAGTCCTTTAGCAATAAGTTCATTTTTCAATAGTGATCCTTTTTCTATGACTTCCTCGAAGGTATTAGTACATTATATAATTAAATGGATGCAAATTTTGATGTTAAGGTTCTAGAAAAACGTATCCATGAGTTGTTTCTCAAGAATATGACATTTATATTTGTTGGCCTTATGTCTCCATAATTGTAGGAAGGATGTGAATGTTTCTCCCACATTTTTCTTTACTTTATATAAGTCAATCATGGTAGTTTCATGTTCTATATTGTATGATAAATGACGAACAAACTTTTCCACAAGTTTATGGAATGTTTTGATTCCTTGTGGTGGGTGGGAGAACCATTCTATTTTGTGTCCACCTAAACTTTGAGGAAAGATCTGCATTAAATATGTATCATCATATGCTACCTATAAACATGCTATGTAGAATTCTCGGATGTGTTCTTGTGGGTTATCTCTTTCCTTATACTTGTCAAACATGGGAATTTCAAAACTGTGAGGAAATGGTATCATAGCTATATTTCTATTGAAAGGATATGGATAAATTTCTTCAAGCGTATAAATTTTCTTTGTTTTTCATAGTTGCATATCATTAATTTTTTTATTTAAGTTGTGTAGTTGCAATGCCAAGTCATTAGGTTAGTTATTTTGGAGATTGTTTTGTGGTTGCAGTATGTTTTGTTTTGTGTTTTTTTTTTATTAAGTGTAAAACAAGTTTTGATGGGGGCTTGAAACCTAGTATAGATAGGTTTTACAAGGACCTGAAACCTAAACAAAGAGAGGGTTGCCTAAAAAATAAGACGTAGACCATTAGCAACCAGAACAATAGCAACCATAAAGAGAGAGACAAGAAAAAATGAGTCACATGAAATAGGTTCAGAAGGGGCCTTAAACCCTTTTACAAGAAGGTCTTGATAGAAGCCTTAAACCAATAGATAAACTTGAGGCCCGCTTGAATCAACCAAGCATCAACAAACCAACTGCTCATAACATTCATTTCTGAACCCAAAAAAATAGAGAGCATCACCTGGATCGACCAGGCATCAACAAACCAAATGCTTAGAATATCCATTTCAGATCCCAAAAAAATAAAGAACAAAATGGTGTAAAACACCAACTAGACCCTTTTTCTCAACAAAACCAAAAGATCCCCACACCCCACCTCAATATGGGATTTGGGATACATAGCATAAAACTGCAAGAACTCAGCTTCCCTACAACACAAACTCACCTGGTACCAAAAAACCAACTCATTCTCCACCTCTAAAGGAGAGGATATTGCAACCATCTAATCCATTTCCATCTGATATCTCCAACCCCCTCAACCTCCACCTCCATAGGAGAAGCATCCACCTCAATAGAATAAGCAACTGAGGAAATAAAAAATGATCACCTCCCATCTCCACCTCAAAAGAAGAGGAATCCACCTCTATAGGATCCGAGGAGAAAACCAACACAGTAGCCAAACAAGCGACCATAGAATACTTCAGTAAAAGAAGCACCAAGACCATAATATAGACCAATAGAAGAATGAATAATAGTCACAAAATCACCATAACAACTTTCAGGCTAAAACTCATCTGGGTTTTCAATAAAAGCTTGAAAAATAGCCCGACCATCAACCAATAAACAACAAGAGGAAACAACATCTGGGATTTGGGAAAAATGCTAGAAAAACACCCAAACAAGAGAACACAATCTAGAAATAGCCCAGACAAAGAACTAGACAAGAAACTACTCATAAGATCTGAGCCCAAAGAGAGTAGAAGCAAATAGGACCCAAGAGGGAAAATGGAACAACCCATACAAGAAGGATCCTGAGAGAAGGCCAATCCATAAAGCACCCAATCAACCCCAACACATCGATCAGAGCCAAAGGTAGGCCAAAAATCCATAGAACCAACCAATGGGAAGCACCACTAGACCACAAGAGGAAAACCAGCAGCAACCATAAAACACCTAGGGTAAGAGCCGCTAAAAAGGTGCCACCAAACAGACAAGAGAGAGGGGCTAAGGGAAGCCAAGAAGAAACTAGAAAGAGAGTAGGCCAACAAAGAGAGCACCCAATCCATCCCATTACACTCAATAGGACCATAAAAAATCCCATCCTCCAACCAAACCTCCTTAGAAAACCCAAAGCACACACTCACCAGCAGCAAGGAAAAACAAGCGCTCCCCACAAAGGCCAAAGCCAAAATCCTCAAGAAGAAATGTGAAGGGAAAGCTGAAAATCAGATAGAGACTAGATGAACAACAATAGCCTCTACCCCATCCCAATGAAGAAGCAAAAATGCCGCCCCCCAACTAGATGACAACAGCTTGCTCTGCACAACCTCCACCTGACTAGAGGAAGGAAACACCCAGCACGAAGTCGTGATGTGCAAGGTCATTGATGTCACTTCTTGCATCATTTAATTTATTAATTATCGAACCGGGTGTGTCTCAGAGCTATATGTGATAGGGGTGTTTCCATAAATTTGGGGTTTTGCACTGTAAAACAGTGACATTTAGTTGTGGTTTAGCTCCGTCGGGAGTTGTTAGGAGCCAATCTTAACAACGGATTCCTTACTAGTTCTAAAGACTTAATCCTAGTTCATCTCTTAACTAATGATTTTTCATACTCTAATAACTTAGTTCAGACTTCACTTGACTTATTTCCATTTTATTCATGGAAGAATTAATGTTAAAAATTGAATTTTCTTTTAATCTAAAACTTAGAATTGAAATGTACTTGGAAAGGAAATCTATCTACGATTGCAGAAAAAGGATCTAATTATGTTTGTATAAAATAAACATTAATCTAAAAAGTAATAACACTAACTTCCATGAAAAAATTCCAAACAAGATTTAGTTTCATCTTTCCATAAGTCATCATTGTCTCCTCCATTAAAACTAAATGCATTTTAAAATAACCAATGAATCTAATTCTACGAACAACAATTAAATCTATAGCAAATGAGTGAATATAAATCTATAGTAAAGCATAATGAATTATTCTAAGGACTCAATGAAATTAATCTAGGAATATAAGCATTCACTTTCACTAATAATGATTATCGAAGATCAATATTCCTACTTTCCAACTGAAATGAACAATGTAAAAATTAACCGAATCAAAGAACATAACACAAGTAACCTCCCTCGGTTGAGCGGGACCTACTCTTCCTTTGGTGGAACTTTAAACATTGAGATTCAGATCAACTCCTTATTTTCATTCCAATTGGCCAAAATAGGCAAGTAGTACAAAAGTGTAGATAATCCACATTACAATGCTAAAGTGAATATTAACTAACTCCCAAACTAACACTAAGCATGGATATTTATAAGAATATCCACTTATTTGAACACAAAAACTAGCATAGCCCACCAAGATGCAAAATGGTAGCAACTAAACTTAAACAAAACAGAAAGTTGCGTAAAGCAATCCACCACATGATAATAGCTAAATAGGAATTTCTCAAACTGACTAAAGAATTGAATTTGGAAACATTCATCAGGAGCTAGCTGGAGCAATCAGGAGCAAGATATATTTCAAGTTTGTTAAGTAGGAAGTTTAACACGTCCACCTCATGAAATCAACACTTAATCAACTGAACAAAATCCTCAAAGATAGGATGTAATCGAGACAACAAAAGATCTCAACTTGCATAAATATTTCATCAGTAATCATCATTCAAAAGAAAGACATTTAATGCAAAATACCATTTCTCATATATACTCCAATTAGTTAAATATAAGGAAAAATCAAGCAAACATTTAAGCATATAGTCTACCGCCAGTATAGGTGATTAATATATAATAAAGTCTTTAAAAAAATAAAAAGAATTAATTAAAATGTCTTTTCATGCACTCATAATTCCTCCCCCTTCTACTATCAACCATGTCCTCATGGTTGAGGATCTGGAAAATCCTTGTTTTTTCCTTCCAACTAGATAACTAGATCACCACAATAAGTCACATACTACAGGAATGTCCTTCGATGAGCATATCCATTATGTTCTTCAATTGTCCTCAACCAATCTCTCAAATTTCCTCCAATAAACTATGGTGGAGCATTCAATGTAGGTACAGGTGCTATGAGCAATGGAGGTTTGAACCTCATTCCTACCCAATTTGTTTTCTGCTCCTCAATGACTTGTATCAAGGATCTCACTCTTGTCAGACTCCAAGTGATATTCATTGGAGAGATTGGTTCTCTCCTTCTGAGTGATACTGGAATGTTGTGTATTTATCTTGCTCCAGTTAGGGATCTGTGTGGGAGATATTCTTGAACACTTTTAAAAACTCTAATGCTTTCAATGAAATTCCTTCTGTAAACCAATGCCATATTATCTCTCAATGCAAAGTATCTAAACGTGGCACTAAAAGACATAGACCAAGGTTTTTCATTCCTCATTGGAATGTCCAATTTCCATTGTGCCTCTTTGTACCGGTCTGTTCTATTATCCCACTCAATTTGGTTTTGTAATAAAGACACAAGCTCATATCTGCAACTCCCCATTGTAAACATTTAGAAAAGACTAGAAAATTACCAAGAAGAAAGCCATGCTGAAAGTATTCGCGCATTTGGTTTTGAATCGTGGGATGGCTGTTGTAGAAATCTTCAAGAAATTCTTGGTCATCATCATAATTTGTCTTTCTTTTCAAAACCAGCTAGTTAATTTTCCATTGTATAAACCTTTCTCTTAAGAATAATGCATATAGTTCTGAAGGTTTCCTCATTGATAACATTGTTGAGGATAGCTCTACGACTTGTAATCTTTCATTTTCCTCATCCTTCTCTTTTTATAGCTACTGATTTTGACTTTTCAACTGACTATTCTCATGCTTAAGCTTGAGTGTTGTAAGGGAGAGGTATCTTCTTGGATTTGAGGAAGTAGAAGCTTCAAGATAATGCAATCTACTTGACTGTTGCTTTAACCCCTCTTTCTGTCGCAATTCAGATTTCAATCTCTCTATTTCTATAGCACTGAGCCTTGTTGTTTCCTATGTTTGGGATAATGCTTGTGCATTAGCCTACTATAAGGCCCTTTCTTTTTGATTCAATTGTGTTTGAAAAACATTTTCTTTCTCTATCATCTCCTTTTCTAGTTTCTCAGTCTTGGAAGCAAGTTTTTGTAGCTTTTCTTTTATTTTTAACTTTTCCTCTAGAAATTGCATTCTTTTCCTTTCCTCATCCAACTCTGATTTCATTCTAGATACTACCATAGATTTAGCCATTTCTTCCTCTTCTTCTTCTTCTTCTTCTATCTCCTCTCCTTGTTGCAATTGAGGGGATTTTTGTTGTTTGGTTATTGGTTCCTTCCCTTTTCTTCTTTCAAAAACTAGAATAGGTGTTGAAGAAGATTCATCAGACCCCCCAATAGGGTTATCTTCTTTTGGAATATCAGAGAACTATTTTTCAGATGGAGAGCCATGAGACACTAAAACAAGGGATTTTTGTGGAGATGGAATTGGGGCTTCAGGAGGATTTTCGAGTTGTTTAGGAGAACAACCAGGCTCTTGGATTTCTTCACTATTTTTCAAGGTATCTTCAGGGGTTTTAACTAGTTTCTCAAGAGAAGTTGGAATATCCACATTAGCAACACTAGGGCTTTGTTGTTGTGACACACTGCTTTTTCTTTTTACTATACTATGGGTCTCCCTTTCAACTTCCTGTAGCTTTCTTTTTCCCTTTTTCTATTCCTTTTCAGAAGCTTCTCCTTTTTTAATTTTTAACTTTCTCATAGTGGGTCCCTTTTTAGATTTCTTCCCAATTTTGGAAATGGAAGTTGACAAAAATTCCAACCACCCCTCTTTCCCAAACTCCTTTCTCATGAAATGATGTTTGATAATCAAATGAATCAAGCTATGGTATCTAATAGATGACACACCTCTAGATTTTACCCTAGCTACCATAGAAGATATTTTCTTGAACATAAAAGTGGGAAGGTTAATTCTTGCAGAAGATCTTGTGTTTCCATACCTTAAATGCACACATTCCTGGACCAAGAATTGTGTCGTACTAACCCTCACAGATGAAAATTTTCATTAACCATGTTACAGTTGTCTTGCATGGTTCTTCCAAACTACTGCAATTAACTCCCTTTTGGCTTCCTTTATGCCACTGGATTTCTGGTTTCCTTTCTAGTTCTTTATGGAATGTAGACACCAATTCCTCAAAACCCACATGTCCTTTGTTTACTGGCTCACCTTTAGCTAGAATACTAGAGAGTTCACTAATGATAGTAGGGGTAACTTCAATTACTTCCCATCTTACCCTGGTGACGTTCACATGAAAGTTCATAACAAACTCTTCAACCAAATCAAGTTTGAATCATTCGTACATTTGTATGAACTCAAGCCACCCTGCCTCTCTCAACAATCTCTCCATTTTAGGATCTAGAATGAAGTTCTCTAATTATGAATTCCTTTTCTTCCCCATTTTCTTTATTTCTGCATTTTTTACCAGAGAAAATGGAAGATGTAACTTTTGAGTGAAATTTAGAATGAACGTTCCTTTCACAGACGCAACACTTTTAAAAAAAAATGGATGTCGTGTCAAGACATTAAGAATTTATTCCACCTCATTCATTGTGAATGTTTCACACATATCATCCAGTAATTTTGAATTATGACTCAGACGGTTGGCAGTGATGCTGAGGTCAACACACACATTCGAAACTTATATGAAATCCTCCTTATTACTTACATTTATTGCAGCAGTCACCTCAATATCAAATCCTTATATCTTCATCGGATTTTGAAATGATTAAGAGTTATTTATTATAACATTAATAACTACGACAAAGATATCTATGCTCAAAAAATTTATTTAATGTCACATCATATTAACTAAATCAAAAAGTAATATTTTGAAAATGGCATTCACAATAAATGTGCATCTTTTCATTAAATGCGAGAGTCAATTGGAGCATATAAATTAACTCAGCTGGAAAAAATTCCAATGAGTTAATAAAAAAGGGCTCAAAATTAACAATATAATTTATTACAGAGAACCTTAGGAGCGTCAGAAGCTATCAAGAGTCATCAGGAGCCATCAAGAGTCATCAGGAGTCATCAGAAGACCATCATTTTTGGTTTTCAGCCATACTTTTTTTTTTTCCAATTTTTCTAAGAGATAAATTGCCATTTCTGGTTTTCAATCTATCTCCTTTATTCAGAAGGTAAACCACCATTTCTAGTTTTCAATTTACCTTCTTTATTCATACATTTTCAAATTATCATCCAAGAGTACATTCTCCTATGGAAGGAATATCTTTCATTAGAAAATGTTCAATTCTATTCTCCAATTCTACTACAAATTCTTCTTTTGTTGTAGGTTTGTGATACATTTTCAAATGATGACCATTAACTACCATGACCCTTCTTTCTTCATCTATTGGTATCAATTGAACAACTCCATTTTGAAAAACTTCATCAAATTCATAGGGTCCCAACCATCTTGTATGAAATTTTCCTTTGAACTCTTGAAATCTAGACTCAAATAACAGTGCCCACTCTCCCTTCTTAAATTGTCTTGTCACAATATTTTTATCATGCCACTCCTTTCTTTGTTTTTGAATTATCTTTGTATGCTAAAGAGCTTCCATTATCATCTCATCTAATTGATTCAACTATAGAATTCTATTCTTTTCTACTTCAGGCAAGTCAATACCAACTTCCAATGTTGTTTTCAATGTCTGCAATTCAAATTCAATAGGAATTCTTGGAGTTTTTCCAAATATTAATTCATATGGAGAGAATCCAGTAGTGTTCTTCCAGGTTGTATTATATGCCAAGACCACCTCATCTAATCTTTCTGCCCAATCAGTCTTCCTCAATGAAATAATTTTTGTCAAGATATTCTCCAATTCTTGGTTAGTAACCTCCACTTGTCCATTTTCCTGAGGATGATATGGTGTTTACTTTTTTGTGTGTCATCTGGTCTGAAACTGTCTCTCTTGGTGCACCAAATCTCTACAAAATATGCTTGTATAGGAAATCAACTACTTTATCTTCTCTTGTTGCTGGTAAAGCTTTCACTTCATCCCATTTTGTGACATAGTTTGTGCAAACTAACATATATTGCTATCCTCTAGAAGGTGGATCAACAAGTCCCACAAAATCAATTGCCCTTTTTTCAAATGGTTCCAAAGCTATTTGAGGTTGTAATGGCATCTCCATTGTTGGTGTAGGTCTTCCCATGCATTGACATTCATCATAATGCTTAACAAAGAATGAAACATCCTTTGTCATAGATGGCTAAAAATAACCAGCTCCTAATATTTTATGAACAGTTCTGACTACTAAATAGTGTCCTCCTTCTAGCTCATGATGGAAAGCATGTATGACATCATAAACGTCTATTTCAGCAACACATCTATGAAGAACATGGTCAGGACACATTTTAAATAATAAACCATTTATGTATTGAAATCTAGAGCTTTCACGAATTAACCTTCTCCTTTGTTTAGGATTGAAATAATTTGGGCACTTCCCTGTTACAAGACAATTTGCATAATCAACAAACCATGGTGGATGAATTGATATTGCAAATAAGTGTTCATCTGGAAATGTATCATCCACTGGCTCTTGATCACCCTAAAAAACAATTCTGGAAATGAAATCAACAACAACGCTATCTTTACTAGGCTTGTCAACAATTGTTATATCAAATTCTTGCAACAACAATAGTCCTCTTATGATTCATCCACCTACAACAACTTTATTCATCAAATATTTAATAGCAGCATGGTCTGTATGAACAAATACCTTGTAACCAATAATATAATGCCTAAATTTATTGATTGCATATATTATTGCCAAGAACTCTTTCTCAATTGTTGTGTAGTTCCTTTCAGTAGGATTCAAATTTTTATTGATATAATAGATAGCATGCATTGCTTCATTTTCATCTTTTTGTCCCAATACTACACAAGTAGCAAAGTTATATGCATCAACATGTATATAAAATGGAACTCCCCAAATAGGTCCTTTGATTATAATTGGAGTAGAAGTCAAGGCATGCTTAATTATCTCAAATGATTTTTGAAAATCATTTATCCAAATAAATTCTACATATTTCTTGAGCAATGTAAATAAAGGTTCAACAATTTTACTAAATCCTTCAATAAATCTTCTCTAGTAACCAAAATGCCCAAGAAAACTATGAATTTCAATTTAACTTGTAGGGATCTCAATCTTTTGAATGATTTCAATTTTCTTGGGGTCATCTTTTTTCCTTTCTTTTGAAATGTGATGTCCCAGAACAATACCTTCTATCATCATAAGTGAACTTTTTTCATGATTCAAAGACAACCTAAGATCTTTACATTTTTGCAACACTTTATTCAAGCTCTCAAGTGCTTCCTCAAATGTTTGCACATGAATTGTGAAGTCATCCTTATAAACTTTTACACATGAGGTAGTCAAATATGCAAAAATTTCTAGGACAACCCTTTGAAAAGTTGTTGGTGCATTGCACAGTCCAAATGGTAATACTGTATAGGCATATGTTCCCCAAGGACATGTAAAGGTATTTTTATCCTGGTCTTCAGTAGCCACTTGAATTTGATTATAACCACTAAAGCCTTCTAAGAAAGAGAAATAATTATTGCCAACTAGGTTATCCAGTTCTTGATCAATAAATGACAAAGGAAAATGATCTTTTTTAGTGTCTTTGTTTAATTCCCTGTAGTCCACACATACACGCCATTTTCCATTTTTCTTAGGAACAATAACCAATGGAGATACCCATTGACTATCAGATATTGGATAAATAAACCCTACTTTTATCAATTCTCCCATCTCTTGTTTCGCAATATCCTATAGAGCGGGATTGATCCTTCTTTGACCTTGTCTTACTAGTTTAACATTTTTAGTATAAATATGATGAGTACAAATAGAAGGGTGAATTCCTCTCATATCTTTATATTCCCAAGCAAATGCTTCAGAATAATTTTCCAAAGTATTCTTTAATTCCTTCTCTTGGGAAGAAGACAAGGATGAATTAATGAAAAGAGGATTATCCTCTGCTACTGTTATTTCTTTAGTCTTATTCTTAGAATCAGATCAATATCCAACTAGTGTATTTAGGGGACACGTGTGTGAATTTTATTGATGGACTTGACAGTTTTTCTCTTTTTCTTGATAGAACTTTTCAAAATTAAGATCTTGTTACTCTTATTCTACAATATGTTCTACCAAGGTAACCATATCTAATTCCACAACACTATCTCCCTCTAAGTCTATATCCTCATCAACCCAAAGTTGATTATTTGGTTGAAATGATGGTTGAGCTGGAGGAAAAAGTGATAATTCCTTTTGTTTTTGACCATTATAAATGATCATACTTCCTGATCTGTAATCTATCAATGTTATTGCAGTAGCTAACCATGGTCTACCTAAGGCGATTGGATAACCAAAAAAATTCTTTCTAGCCTTGAGGACTAAAAATTTAACTGGATAATCCCATGTATCAATAGTGACCATAATATCTTCAATAACACCTTCAAGTTTAGTAGTAGATTGATCAACCGACTGTAAAATAGTTGTCATACCCAATAATTCAACATTTTCTAATGTGATAACAATGATAGCTGATGCTAAATAAATTAGTACATTGGTTACCTCAATCACTCCAATACTTAGGGTTATCACAAGATTACCAGGATCATTATATTTCTAAGGTACTAATCTTCCTGATAAAACATCAGTAAGTTTAGTCCCTATCTGAATCGTAGGATGTAATTTATTTTTCCTTCCTGGTGTTTTAATACAACGGGATTTAACCAACTGATTTATTTATGGTATGTCCTTAATAGCCTACAATAATGGTATCTCAATATTGATTTTTTTTAGTTCATGGAGAAGTTGAGAATCTACCACATTCATATAGTTTGGTTGAGATTTGTAGGGAGCTACTTGTTCTATTTTTAAAATTTCAGGATAAGGTGCTTGCCTAACCTTTTTTTCATAATCAGAGGTCCGATCTTCCTTTGAATCCTCTTTTTCTTTCTCCCTTTCTTGATCTCTAATTTTTGGTATGAATGGAACATTTTAGTTCCTTAGTTGAATATCAGTGGCATCTATCACATTCAGAGTAGGAGGATTGACATCATTACAACTATTTTTTGGGTTTGAAACAGGTTGTGTTGGTAATTGTGGTTGGTTTACTTGTTCATTAGGATGATTAGGACCAGTTACTAATGGAGGTGATTGTCACCAAGGACATCTTGGTCCTTTATTTTTCCATGGTTAAAATTACGTTTGATTTTTCTGCCACTGGGATTGGTTTGGCTACCACTAAGATTGATTTGGTTGCCACTGTGGTTGATTCCACTGAGGATTCATCCATTCAAGTTGACCCCAAAATGTAGGTGGTGGTTGTGCTTGGTAAGGAGAATTCCATTGGTTTGAATTTGGCCAAGGATTTTGATTCCAATTAGCTCTAGGACCATATTTCCCTTGATTAACATTATATCTTGTATTCTGGGATCTATATCCAACATAGTTAAGTTCTTCCTCTACTTTAGGTTGTTTCTTCAAATGATTCTTAATTCCAAGTAAGAGGTTACAAGAACTTGTTGCATGATGTTTTTCATAGATTTCACAAAGATCAACTTGATTTAATGGACACTCTCTCAAAATATGTTTACCTCTACATTTGGAACAATAAATGGATAAAGTCTCAGTAGTCTTTTTATCTCCTTGCATGTTAAAATGGAGTAAATCAGTTTTCAAATTTGCAAGTTCTTCCATGACTTGAGCTACATTAGGAGTAAGAACTTTGTTTCTTCAGGAATTTCTAGTCCCTACTCTAGTCCTAGAGTAGTTTCTACATATCTCAATAATTTCTTCCAAGGAAAGTTTATTGATGTCTCCTTTTCCCATAAGATTCAAAGATTCTCTAGATTCATCATCAATTCTTTTCAAAAAAAATGTTTTACTAATCTCATTATCTAAACCATTACCACACCTGTTATGCACAAACTGAAATCTATCAACATAATCTTCCAGGCTTTCATCCTCTAATTGTCTCATCTGAAACAATTCCTCTTTCCTATCTCTTACTCGACAGTAATCTTGATCTTTATCCAAAAATTCAGTTTCCATTTCCTGCCAAGTTGAGATTGTTCTTGCACCTAAAACCATGAACCAACGTAAAGTTGATTCTTTCAATGTAGAAAGAAATAGTTTTAACTTCTGGTTATAAGCTATATAGTCATAGGTTTGACATAAAACCTTAAACTCAAAGAGAAACTAGTCAGGATCCTCAAAAAAATTTCCTCTAAAGATAGGTAATACAGAAGGTGAATTTTTTTTCATAGGAGACTCATTATTCTATATATTCAGATTAATAGGATAAGAAAAGGTCCTATTATTTGGTGGAGGATCATTTCTTGGTTGATCACCCATTTCTTCTTGATGTTGTTCTTGTTTCACTTGTTGATTTTCAATGTAAAATTGTTGAACTTCTTGTTCTTGCTCAAATTTAATATTTGGTGGAAGGAATCTTCCAAGATGGTCTCTAGATCATCTCATCCACAATCTAAACTATCTTCCTTATCAACACTAAGGCTTCACACATAAATAGCCAGATATTTTATTTCCCTGGAAATGACACCAAAAATGATGTGCCAGGTCATTGATGTCACTTCTTACATCATTTAATTTATATTTTATTGAACCAGGTGTGTCTTAGAGTTGTATGTGATAAGGGTGTTTCCATAAATTGGGGGTTTTGTACTATAAAACAATGAATTTTTATCATGGTTTAGCTCCGTCAGGAGCTATTAGGAGCTTTTAGGAGCTAATCTTAACAATGGGCTCCTAACCAATTCTGGAGACTTAATCCTAATTTATCTCTTAACTAACGATTGTTTAAACTCCAATAACTGAGTTCAGACTTCACTTGACTTATTTTTAGTTTATTCATGGAAGAATTAATGTTAAAAATTGAATTTACTTTTAATCTAAAACTTAGAATTGAAATGTACTTGGAAAGGAAATCTATTTACGATTGCATAAAACAGATCTAATTACGTTCACAGAAAATAAAATTTAATCTAAAAATAAATAACACTAACTTCCATGAACAAATTCCAAACAAGCTTTAGTTTAATCTTTCCATAAGTCATCATTGTCTCCTCCATTAAAACTTCATGCATTTTAAAATAACCAATCAATCTAATTCTGCAAACAACACCAATTAAATCTACAACAAATGAGTGAATATAAATCTATAGTAAAGCATAATGAATTATTCTAAGGACTTAATGAATTTAATCTAAGAATATAAGCATTCACATTCACTAATAATGATTAACACAGATCAATATTCCTACTTTCCAACTGAGATGAACAATGCAAAAATTAACCAAATCAAAGAACATAACACAAGTCACCTCCTTTGGTTGAGCGGGCCTTGCTCTTCCTCTGGTGGTACTTTAAACACTAAGATTCAAATCAAATCCTTATTTTCATTCCAATTGGTCAAAATACGCAAGTAGTACAAAAGTGTAGATCCACATTACAATGCTAAAGTGAATATTGTTGAAAAATGAGGTGTTTTCTTATCTTAATACTCTGTAAAACTTTAATATTGCTGATCTAAGTAAGTATTTTCTTTGTTACATATATTCTTTGTGGGTGATTATCTTGATTAATTCATTTTATTGTTGTAGAATGAAGAGAGAAGTTGATAGAAGAACTAGACAGGATATTAGAAAGATCACACAAGATATACCGTGGAGAAACCCTTTCAGGAAAAAACTCCACCAAGAATTATTCTATTATTCAATCTCTAAATTACAATAGCTCCAATTCTTGCTTGAGAATGCTTCTTCTGTCTTTACCAATCTTCTTCACAACCTGCAATAAAAAACTCTCTCAACTCTATTCAACTTGCTTGAGATAAATAGGCTTTAATAAGCTTTGTAAACTCAACGAGTTACAATTACAATGCACAAGCCCTATCCCTAAAAGGTATGCCATATCTCATGAAGAAAAATGCTAAAACATATGCTTCATCCATTTGGGCGTCCCAAACTGAAGCTACAACTCAACCTTCATTCTGTTGATAATTCCAAAGATCTTCCTCAAAGTTGGTTCCCATCAAAGGTCCTACTTAACCGAGTCTTCAAAAATATCTTATCATGCATTAGAGGTAAATCCAATAAAGCATCTTGGGTGCCCAAGTTGGCTCCAAGTGCTTTATAGTTAACTGAAACATTTACTCAACACCATTCCCAAAGAATGGTCATCCCTTGTTAACTGGAGGTAGTCCCTGTTATTAGTCATACAACTCAATGTTATTAGCCATGCATTACAAGTTAACTGAAGCTAACTACATGCAACTCAAAATAACCAACATGCATGCAACTGAAGATAACTGAACCATAATTGAACTGAACTGAACTGAACTGTAACTGAACTGAACTGAACTGAACTGAACTAAACTGAACTAAACTGATTCTGAACTGAACTGAACTAAACTAAACTAAACTAAACTGATTTGAACTGAACTTAATTGAACTTCAAGCATGCAAACATCAAATCCTAACTCTTAGGATCTTTACATGCATTCAGAAGTGTTAACTGTTACTCCGTATAGTTAACTGAACACAAGGTGAGTTTCACCTTACCATGTGTGCACCCATATGCTCCTATTATTTAGGAATAACTACAAATGTCAATTGCATGATTTATTTCATCCAAATAATTAATCTCATCCTAATCTTAGTGTTTTTGAACACATTCCAAGAATCTAGGAGATACATGAAATAATTAATGTTTAGGATTTGCAATTAAATGGCATCCTATTTCCAACATTTCCCACTTGACATTATACATTGCAATTATTTGAAACAAGAAATAATAAAACAAGTACAAGACTCAAGGCCAAGGGCCTTCTTGCACCAACTAATCAAACCATGCTAACTTCAAATGCAACTTGCATAATCATGAAGCTTCCAAGCAAATGATTAAAACCAAGAGAACTTATCTGTATGGTTACATACAATAATCTATAACATTAAAGTGTTAACTTTCTCAATTAATACCTTCCCATTATCAACCAAACCATTACCTTTCCCAAGCCTCTATATCCAAACCACCTCTTTAGAGGTATGCTAAACCACCGAGTGTGTTGAATTCACATTCAACCAAGGTGTAGGCTCCTCGGTTTTTTCTGTTCAAAAACTTTTCTCACAAGTAACCATTCCAACAAATGTCTCTTACCATAAGAGAACTCCAACCTCACCTATTTCTCCAAGTATCCATGAGGACTTGTAACCAACCAATCCATGCCAAACTCCAAATGCAACACAACACTTTCACGAAGTAATCAAGCAAATGATTAATGCACCCAATACTTAAGAGAACTACACAAGATCATTGTCAAAGCTCCAATCATGAATCAGGAACAAAAACATGACATCCATGATCTAACCACAACATCTCCTCTTAGGAGATCTCATGCACCATAACATACTTATACATCCTAGTCTCAAGAGAACCATGTAATATGCCAAACTCTAAATGCAACAAGAGTAAACCATGCCTTATTAGCAACCACTCTAAACCAAGAAAACATATCCCCAATCACCTGAAGATAACCTTACCAATGATGCATCCAAGTCACTGCCAACAACTACCATTGAACCATGATACCGAGTCACACATGGCATCTTGACTACCATCCTCTTCATGAAGATCACTATACCTTACCAAAGCTCCCACTAAACCGTGATACCGAGCTATACATGGCAACAAGATAAACATCAAACCATTACTATCAAAAGCATATGGAATTTCAGACATTTCCTTATGATCATAATTATCATAACATGTATTATGCCACAACTCTAAACCGCTAATCAAGAGTATACCATGACATAATAACAAAACCATCCTACAACCAAGAATCCACTTCATTGCCAAATGCTCCCACTGAACCATGATATTGAGCAATCCCATGGCATCATGATGCACATAATCACAACCCCATTTCTGTCATAAGCTCACACCAAACCTGTGAATCCAAGCTCTCAATGACTTCTAACGAAAGAATATATACCTCTTGTAACAAACTTATTTTTTCCAAAATCAGCAATAGCAGAAAAATAATAAAAGCTCCCACTAAGCCAAAAAACCTCCAATCTTTTAAGAGAAAGGCGTCCCAACACTCTACCCAACCTCAGCTCTGATACCAAATGTTGAAAAATGAGGCGTTTTCTTAGCTTAATACTCTAAAACTTTAATATTGCTGATCTAAGTAAGTCTTTTCTTTGTTACATATATTCTTTGTGGGTGATTATCTTGATTAATTCATTTTACTGTTGTAGAATGCAGAGAGAAGTTGATAGAAGAACTAGACAGGATATTAGAAAGATCACACAAGATATACCGTGGAGAAACCCTTTCGGGAAAAAACTCCACCAAGAATTATTCTATTATTCAATCTCTGAATTACAATAGCTCCAATTCTTGCTTGAGAATGCTTCTTCTGTCTTCACCAATCTTCTTCACAACCTGCAATAAAAAACTCTCTCAACTCTATTCAACTTGCTTGAGATAAATAGGCTTTAATTAGCTTTGTAAACTCAACGAGTTACAATTACAATACACAAGCCCTATCCCTAAAAGGTATGCCATATCTCATGAAAATAGAGTTATCTCATGAAGAACAATGCTAAAACATGTGCTTCATCCATTTGGGTGTCCCAAACTGAAGCTACAACTCAACCTTCATTTTGTTGATAATTCCAAAGCTCTTCCTCAAAGTTGGTGCCCATCAAAGGTCCTACTTAACTGAGTCTTCAAAAATATCTTATCATGCATTAGAGGTAAATCCAATAAAGCATCTTGGGCGCCCAAGTTGGCTCCAAGTGCTTTATAGTTAACTGAAACATTTACTCAACACCATTCCCAAAGAATGGTCATCCCTTGTTAACTGGAGGTAGTCCCTATTATCTGTCATACAACTCAATGTTATTAGCCATGCATTACAAGTTAACTGAAGCTAAATACATGCATGCAACATGCACTTGCATGCAACTGAAGATAATGAACCATAATGAATTGAACTGAACTGAATTGAACTGAACTAAACCTGAACTAAACTGAACTGAACTAAACTGACTCGAACTGAACGAACTAAACTGAACTGATTTGAACTGAACTTAATTGAACTTCAAGCATGCAAACATCAAATCCTAACTCCTAGGATCTTTACATGCATTTAGAAGTGTTAACTGTTACTTCATATAGTTAACTGAACACAAGGTGAGTTTCACCTTACCATGTGTGCACCCATATGCTCCTATTATTTAGGAATAACTACAAATATCAATTTCATGATTTATTTCATCCAAATAATTAATCTCATCCTAATCTTAGTGTTGTTGAACACATTCCAAGAATCTAGGAGATACATGAAATAATTAATGTTTAGGATTTGCAATTAAATGGCATCCTATTTCCAACAAATATTAACTAACTCCCAAACTAACACTAAGGATGGATATTTATAAGAATATCCACTTATTTGAACACAAAAACTGGCACAACCCGCCAAGATGCAAAATGGTAACAACTAAACTTAAACAAAACTGAAAGTGCCATAAAGAAATCCACCACATGATAATAGCTGAATAGGAATTTCTCAAACTGACTGAAGAATTTAATTTGGAAACATTCACCATGAGACAACTGGAGCAATCAGGAGCAAGACAAATTTCAAGTTCGTTAAATAGGAAGTTTAACACGTCCACCTCATAAAATCAGCACTTAATCAACCGAACAAAATCCTCAAAGATAGGATGTAATCAAGACAACAAAAGATTTCAACTTGCACAAACATTTAATCATTAATCATTATTCAAGAGCAAGACATTTAATGCAAAATACCATTTCTCATATATACTCCAATTAGTTAAATATAAGGCAAAATCAAGCAAACATTTAAGCATATAGTCTACTCCTAGTATAGTTAATTAATATATAAGAAAGTATTTTAAAACATAAAAAGAATTAATTAAAGTTTCTTTTCATGCACTCATCAAGTCGTTGCAGCCCAACAACGCAACAACAACATCTTGTCTAGCCACAAGTCGCCACCCACCAATGATCCATCAGTTCCCTCTAAATCATCTTCTTTGTCTGCATCATCTCCAGAATTCAAATTTCCCCCTTATCTCCTCTTCCCACTCCTCTCCATCCTTGCCTATAAATTATGTTTTGTTATTAAATAGGGTTATATGGATTATATGGAGTGTTTTGGTTTTGTTGAGTGTATTATTGTTGAGTGATATATTGTTGTGTGTTGTGTTGTTGTGCATTGTGTCATTGTTATGTCTTGTGTTGTTGGGGGATGTGTTGGTTTTGATGGATATGTTATTGTTGAGGTATGTGTTATTGTTGAGGGATGTGTTGGTGTTGAGAGATGTGTTGTTGTTGAGGAATGTGTTATTTTTGAGGATGTGTTGTTGTTGAGGGATTTGTTGTTTTTGAGGAATGTGGTGATGTTGATGTATGTGTTGTAGTGGGGTTTGATATTCATGAGGTTCAAATAGGTCACTGGGCATTCCAAATGATGTTTCGGTAGTGCCCATAGGTGTTGTGACATTTGAACTAATTCCAAGTTAGATTCCATTATCTTCTTATGTTGGGACCTTGTAATAGGCATACAAAACTTAAGATGACCTTATGAAGGATGAGATGTAAATGAAGGTTGATAATGGGATGGATGTGTTTTTTATTTCAAGATGGACCTATGAGAGACATGTTTAGATAGATTTGGACAAATAATGATGTTGATGATGTTTGGTTGATGGAGGATATGAAAGCCTCTAAAAGTCAAAGTTAATATAGATCTATGTTTTGATAGGTATTGATGATGATATTTACTTATACTAGACTAATGAGTATAAGAAAAGGGATGATGATGAGTTTATGAACTTGGAAGAATATGATACCACTAAGCTAGTTTTCTCACAAATATTTGACACTAATCCAACTATTTACTTGAAAATATTGACTTCCAAGAAAAAATCTAAACTAGGAGATAAGATGAGAGATATAAATAAGACAATTTAATGATATTGGTTTCTAGTGGTTTTTGATGTTTTTTGGTGATTAGGATAGTATTTTCTATCCAAAGCTAAAGATAGGTGACCCTAAAAAATTCCAAGATGAAAGATGATATGAAATATGTGTGAGAGTTGGGTTTCTATGTAAGATGAATTTTGGTTATAGGTATATTGTATTACAAGTCTCTAATCCTAGATTGATTTGGTCAAATTCTAGAAACTAAAAGTTTTGAAGATTCTAGAATTTGTTTATGATACTCAAAAGTATCATTATGTATTTCAAACACTTCACTATGTTATTCAAAGGTGTCAACTTTTTTATCAAATGCATCATTTTTTGTCAAAAGTGTTATGCTACCACTAACATATGCAAGAAACTATGTCAAAGATTTTAATATGCTTTCACAGGTGTCATTGTGTTTAGAAAAAGTATTAGCTTATTTTAAAAGTGTCACGATGCAGAGACTAAGGTTTAGATTGATAGAGTTTAAATTTTGATTAGAAGTGTTGAATTGGGAAAAAGTGTCACACTACAATTTAAATGTATCGTTATATTTTAGTAGATATGTAATGCAATCAGAAGTATTGTAGGGTTATCAAAAGTGTCATGTCACTGTAACTTCAAAAACATAATTTTGAGACTGAACCTAAAATTTTTTCTAGGGTTTGGATGATTTGACTAATTTAAGGATTGATTTCAATTTTTTTTTTATGGGTAGGAGATTAAAAAATAGTAGAGAATAATAGTAATACTAACTCCAAGGTGTAGTATGAGTTTGTAATTCATGAGTATATTCAACGAAACACATGATATTAGTATTCGTGGGTCGTTCTAATAAAGCATGCCAAGTAGTATAGCCTATATAGTAGTAAGGTGTATTGACTTAGTGTAGGTACACCCACCAAAGTGTAATACCTTCAAATGAATGAATAAATAGGGTATGCTAAAGTCATGTACCACCTTAACACCCCTTACCTTAGAAGGAAAAATTCCTAACAAGGAATAAATACCACCTCAACAAGAGAAGAGTACATGGTAACTTCAAGCATGATATTGTACCCTATACCACACTAAGCCAACAATCAAATATCTTAAAAGCTTCTAAAAACAAGGTTCATAGTGGTTTTGTGAATAGTGAGCCTGTCAAAGGATTCCCAAGTGAAGGGGGGTCTCCCTTCTTCTCATCACCTATACACATCTTGATAGACCGAGGATCATGAGGCTTGGATTTTACGATGTTGGAAACACCTTGGGGTATAAATTTTATTCTTCCCCTTCATATACCATATCGATAAACATAGTTGATTTCATCCTTGAGGTGATTAAATCCCCAAGCCAGCCTCCTATTAAATTAAACAAAAGATACTAGGGTTTCTAATTCTCAAGATCACACAAAGTGAAAGATAAGAGCATACTTTAATAGTACTCCTTGGGTGTGCATAACATGTGCAAGGTTGTTGGTATGTGGTGACTGATCATGCTATAATGTATAGCCCATGGTATACTGTACAACCCAAAAAAAAGAAAAATCCAATTTTGTAGAATCCAAAAATCTAGAAGCTTCTAAGCATGTTAAAAAGGGGTTCGGATGGGTATTACAGTATGATGAAAAACGTGATTATTCACAAGATTGTAATAGGTTTTACACTCGATAATAAAAGTATTGGATGGCTGCGGTTTGGTGGATGTAGCCCAGATTGGGTGAACCACGTTAAATTCTTTGTGTTATGATTTATTCTGTGTGTTTTAGTTTCTCTGTTTATTAATTAAATATGCATTTAATTGTTAGATATCTGCTATCTCGAACCCTAACAAGTGGTATCAGAGTGGGTTGTGTTTTGATTATCATCTGTAGGAAGGTCTCACGGTTGAGTGGGAGCAATGGCAGATGAGGGTAAGAAGGTTGAGAAGTTTAATGGGCAGAACTATTAGTTATGGAAGATGCAGATGGAGGACTATCTCTATCAGAAGGATTTATGGCGGCCATTGGAAGGGAAAACCAAGAAACCCGCAGCAATGTCGATGAGGACTGGGAGATCTTGGATAGAAAGGCTCTTGGCAGTATTCGTCTATGCCTAGCACAATCGGTATGCTCAATATTACAACAACAAAGACAACTCAAGAGTTGATGGAAACCCAGCGGTTATATGAAAATCATTCCACTTCGAATAAGGTATTTCTTATGAAGCATTTATTTAATATGAAAATGGTAGAAGGTGGGTCAGTTACTAATCATTTGAATGAGTTTAATACGGTCACCAGTCAATTAACTTCTGTAAAAGTAAACTTTGATGAAGAAGTTAGGGCTCTTTTGATTCTCTTTCTTTGCCCGAAGTTGGAATAGCTTGGTAATGGTCGCTAGCAATTCTATTTCTAGTTGAATACATTGAAATTTGATGATGTTGTTGGTGTTATTTTGAGCGAGGAAATTCATAGGAAAAGCTCAGTGGAACATCCACATCAGGCAGTGTTTTGAATGCAGAAAGCAGGGGCAGAACAAAGGAGAGAGGAAACGATTCCAGAAATCATGGGAAGTCACGAGGAAAATCAAAGGACAGAAGGTCCCAATCTAGAAACAAGAAGGATTGTTGGTACTGTGGTAAGCCGGGTCATTTGAAGAAAGATTGCTGGTCTCAGAAAAATAAAGGAGACAAAGGAAGGAAGTAAAGAGGCAAATGTGGTAAGTAATAAATCTGATGAGGATGCTTTGATTCTTTCCCTTGATAATGTTGATGATTCTTGGGTGTTAGATTCAGGGCTTCATTTCATGCTACCCCCATAGAAGTTATTTTCTTGATTATGTCCAAGGGGATTTTGGGCTGGTTTATTTAGGAAATAACGAACCCTGTCAGATTGTTGGAAAGGGAAGAATCAAGATTAAGTTGCAGAATGGGAATCATTGGCTACTACGTGAGGTAAGGCATGTTCCAAAGTTAAGCAGAAATTTAATTTCAGCAGGGCAACTAGATGATGAAGGTTGTGTTGTTACATTTAGTGATAAAAATTGAAGGTCACAAAGGGTGCCTTAGTGGTAGAAAAGGTGTGAAAGTAGGCACCTTATATCTTTGTACGTCATACTGTTCCTTCTACTTTAATTGTTACGAAAGATCAATGTTCACACAGTTCAACAGGAAGATCATACAGTTTTTTGTGGACTCACGATCGGTGGCATAATAGACTTGGGCATATGAGTGCAAAAGGTATGAAAGTACTTCATTCAAATAATGTTTTACCAAGTCTAAAATGTGTTAATATGGATTTCTGAAAGTTGTGTGTATGGAAAATAAAAGAGAGTAAGTTTTCTCAAGGATGGGAAGCAAAAGAAAGATGAGAAATTGGAGCTTGTGCATACAGATGTATGGGGACCAGCTCGGGTATCTTCTCTTGGTGGCTCTCTGTATTATGTTACATTCATTGATAATGAAACTAGGAAGGTATGGATTTATTTCCTTAGGAAGAAATCTGATGTATTTGAAACTTTTAAAAAATGGAGAAGCTTGGTTGAGAATGAGACAGGTAAAAGGATAAAATGTCTCAGATCTGATAATGGTGGCGAGTATTGCAGCAAATATTTTGAAGATTATTGTTCCTCTAATGGTATTCGTAAGCAGAAAATGGTTCCAAGGACTCCAAAGGAAAATGGAGGGCTAAGCATGAATAGAACAATAATGGAGCGGTACTACTATGAGATTGCATGCTTTGCCTTTAAAAATGTGGGCAGATTGTAAACACTATTGTTTATTAATTAATAGAGGTCCTCTAATCCTTTGGGTTGTGGTATTCCAGAGGAAGCATGGAAAGGTAAGAAGGTGAGTTATTCTTTTCTCAAAACCTTCGGTTGTGAAGAATTTGCACATGTAGATTCTGAAAATAGAACCAAGCTTGATGCAAAATCAAAGAAATGTGTATTTGTTGGATATGGCATTGATGAATTTGGTTATAGGCTTTGGGATTTTGAAAATCAAAAAATTGTGAGAAGTAGGGATGTCATATTCAATGAGAAAGTGTTGTACAAAGATCTGTTGCTGCAGCATGAGAAGAAAGAAAATGATTATGCAGTGTTGGATGATATTCCAAACAATGATGTTTTAGTGGTTCCTCATGCTGGGCAACAATAGCAACAACAAATACCACAAACTCCTGTTAGACGATCTTCAAGGATAAGTAGACCTCCAGAAAGATTCTCTCCCTCTTTGTATACTATTTTGTTAGCCGATGCTGGTGAATCAGAATATTATGATGAAGCTATGTAGGTGGATACCAAGGTTCAGTGGGAGCATGGAATGGAAGAAGAAATGGACTCCTTGCTTAAAAACCAGACTTGGGAATTATGCAAGTTGCCTGCATGTAAAAGGGCTTTACCAAAAAAATGGGTTTATAGGCTGAAAGAGGAGGATGGAGGTAAGAAAAGGTTTAAGGCCAAATTAGTTGTAAAGGGATTTGCACAGAAAAAGGGTATTGATTTTGATGAGATTTTTTCTCCTGTTGTTAAAATGACTTCTATTCGTATTGTTTTAAGTATTGTGGCTACCAGAGATTTGCATTTAGAATAACTTGATGTTAAAACAACCTTTCTCCATGGTGATTTGGAAGAGGAAATATACATGGAACAACCACAAGGATTTGAGGTCAAAGGTAAGGAGAAACTAGTGTGCAGATTGAATAAAATTTTATATGGCTTGAAGCAAGCACCTCGGCAATGGTACTTGAAATTTGATAATTTTATGGCTGAGCAAGGCTACAATAGGTGTAATTCTGACCATTGTGTTTATTTCAAGAGGTTGGATAATGACAGCTACATTATTTTGTGTTTATATGTTGATGACATGCTCATAGTTGGGTCTAACATGGATCACATACGTGAGCTAAAACAACAGTTAGCAAAATTTTTTGCTATGAAGGATTTGGGGGAAGCAAAAAAAATCCTTGGTATGAAAAATTGTAGAGATAGGAAAAACAGAAAATTGTTTTTATCTAAAGCTAATTATCTTGAAAAGGTGTTGCAGAGATTTCATATGGAGAATGCAAAAGCTGTCAGCACACCTTTCCCCAGTCATGTTAAATTGACTAAGAATATGTGTCCACAGACACAAGAGGAGGAAGAAAAAATGTCCAAGGTACCATATGCTTCAGCTATAGGCAGTTTAATGTATGCCATAGTATGTACGAGACCAGATATTGCACATGTTGTAGGAGTTGTTAGCAGGTATTTGAGTCATCCTGGAGTTGAGCATTGGAATGTGGTAAAATGGATTCTCAGGTACTTGAGAGGTACATCCAATAATTGTTTATGTTTTGGGGGCTCTAATACTGATTTAAAAGGCTATGTTGACTCATATTTGGCAGGGGATATAGATACCAGGCGGAGTACCACAGGTTATGTATTTACAATTGGTGGGATAGCTGTGAGTTGGATTTCTCGATCGCAAAAGGTGGTTGCTTTATCCACCACAGAGGCAGAGTATGTTGCTGCAACAAAGGAGACAAAGGAGATGATATGGATGAAACTTTTCATGGATGAGTTGGGAAAACAACAGGCTGGAAATTACTTGTTTACAGACAACCAGAGTGATATACATCTTGCAAATAATTCTGCTCTGCATTCTAAAACAAAACACATCCAGTTGAGATATCATTTCATTCGGTCAGTGTTGGAGGATGGATAGGTTAAGCTGGACAAGATACATACAGATGTCAATCTAGTGGATATGTTTACGAAGGAGGTGACAAGGGAGAAGCCGAGCTCCTCTTTAACTTTGGTTGGCCTTCAAAGTTGAATTCAAGTATAACAGAGTAGCAGGGTCCAAGGTACTTATTTCCAGTGGGAGCTATAATTGCAGCAGTGTCGTCCAAGATCAGTCTCCAAGTGGGAGATTGTGTTAGTATGGAGCCTGATCAGTCTCCAAGTGGGAGATTGTTGGTATGTGGCGACTGATCATGCTATACTGTATAGCCCATGGTATACCGTACACCTCGGCCCCTATCCTTGCCGGGGTCCACTGGGAACCTAAAACACTTTCTTTTATAATTTTCTCAATATCCTTGACATATACAACAACTGACACACCAAATGCTAATAGTGTTGACATCAATGAAAACCACATATCAGCAACACAACCACAATATCCAACAATCTCCCCCTTTGGCATTGATGGAAACACATGATGTGAAAAAATACCAACCCAACACACTGACTTCTTTTTTTTCATTTTTTTTTCAACTACACCTCTCCCCACAAGGCTCTTCTCCTTAGAAAGACTTTTTGCAATGCACTTCTCCCCCTTTGACATCAATGGAAAAGGTAACCATGACCTTTCCAAATACACACTCTGAACCACATATCTACACATCTGACTACTCCCCCTGAGTAGCAGCCACATAAACATCAATCCAGATCATAATGTAGCAATATATCTCACGAATTGATGCAAGTAAATGCATCTTTTAGTTCTTATCAGGAGGGTTAATTACCCCTAGCATTCCTCTAAGATACTCAAAAGTATCCTTCGACAATGGCTTAGTAATTATATCTGCAATTTTTTCTTTGGTAGGCACATATTCCAATCTGACTTCTTTCTCATTCACTTTCTCCCTCAAGAAATGAAACTTGATTGATATATGTTTATTCTTAGAATGCAACACTAGATTCTTGGAAATATTTATTGCACTTGAATTGTCAGAGTATATGGTAATAGGTTCTTCATATACCACTCTAATATCTTTCAGCATTTGTTTCATCCATATCACTTGAGTACAGTTATTTGCAGCAACAATGTATTCTGCTTCAGCAGTAGATAGAGAAATGGAATTCTTCTTTTTGCTCAACCAAGACACCAATTTCTTCCCTAGGAAGAAAGCACCACCACTAGTACTCTTCTTGTCATCTACATCTCCAGCCCAATACAAAATTTTCTTCCTACTTTTTCGCGTCATGACTGAAAAAGGGAAAAATCAACGAAAAAAGAAAAATCTGATTTTGTAGAACCCAAAAATATGGAAGCTTCTAAGCTTGTTAAAAAGGGGTTTGGATGGGTATTACAATATGATGAAAAACACAATTATTCACAAGATTGTAATAGGTTTTACACTGGATAATAAAAGTATTGGATGGCTACGGTTTGGTGGATGTAGCCCAGATTGGGTGAACCATGTTAAATTCTTTGTGTTATGATTTATTCTGTGTGTGTTTTAGTTTCTCTGTTTATTAATTAAATCTACATTTAATTGTTAGATATCTGCCATCTCAAACCCTAACAAAGGTAATAGTGTTTTTTATCCCCAAGACTGCATGAAGCATAAGGAGAGAGCATACACACTATAAGCTTAACAAACATGACAAAAATTCTTTAATTAAAACCCTAAATTTAAATGTGAGCTAATCTATAAATCAAAGCAATAAAAATGTTTTTCCCTGCATCAGATATATTAGTAGTTTTTTATTTTTCTTCTCCAAATGTTCACCAAGGGCTGCAAAGATATGTTTGTTCCAAAAAAGAGAGCAAATGTTAGGGTTAGTAAAAAATTAAAGAATTAGAATTAGATGTGTCACTGGAAAAATCAAAAGTGACACTATAAATATCAAATGCATAGATATACCTTTCAAATGTGTTACTTTACCTCAATTGTGATGATGTGCAAATCAGAGGCATCATAATTTTTAAAAGCATCGTTGTATGTTAGATGTGTCAATGTAATTTACAGAAGTGTCGTTGTAAACCAACAGACTTGCAAAATAGAGAGATCAAATACATCGATATACCTTTCAAAAGTGTTGTTGTGTTGTTTTAAAGTATCACTGTACGATCAAAAGTGTCAATCTGCATTTCAAATGTGTCGATTTGCATCAAATACATCACTATAACCTGTAACTCAAGAAAACTCAATTTGACGTCAAATAAGGGATGTAGGTCCCATTAGGCATGCGAGAATGTGAACATGAATAAATGGAAGGAAAGGTCAAGAGGGAAAACAAATAGAAAGGTTAGATCAAATCACAAAACCAAGACCCAATTGATCAAATTAAACCCATTACTAATGAATTCATTAGCTAAAATCAAATGAAAACAAACTAGAAACAAAAACATAAATAAAATCTAATCTAATTTTTACCACACCAAAAATATTGCTAACCCTCACTCCATTGTTGACAATGTGAGCATTATGCCTTTTAGATATGTGAATTTCTCATGCTAAGCATAACTCAATTGTGATAAAGCTCAAAATATTGATGGCTATGGAGACTACATCACTATGGAGCTCAAATTCCAAGGAGAAACATCCTTTGAATGAAGGATGAAGGTTGTTTTATAGATATGTGGATATTCGATCAATGGTGAAGATTAGATGTTTAGATCAATGGTGGAGAGTGATTGAAGGGTGGAGAGGCCATGCATGAAGAGGAAAGCTCTAGTTAATTGAAGCTCTTCCCTAAAATTTAGGAAGATATTTTGAGATATATATAGAGTTGGGAGATATTTTCAAATTAAATTAGGATTTATATTTGAATTTAGAATATTCCTTTTTGAGAGCCCGAATGTGCAACTTGTTAGCAAGAAGATTGGCGAAACATAGATCGAGGTTTTGAGCCCTAGGTACTTTCTAATTGTTGTAGTTTCTACCCCAGACTCAATCATATAAAGGTAGTAATGGTTTGATTCAAATAAAAGGTTAATTAATTAATTATCTATTCAAAGAATTCCAGATAACATCATATATATAGAATTATGATAATCATTATATTAATCATATCAAAAGGAGTGCATTCATATATCTTCCCCTATACTCTATACGTCTCTCCCCTCTTCTTACATATATCATTTTATACATATATCTTCTTGCATACAATTTCATATACATACTTCTACATACATATCTCTTACATTGTTATTCATATCTTTCCCTATACATATATCTACGAGATGAGACATGACCCATCTATCCTACCCCTACTCTAGATGGTATTTTTTAAATCTTATAGTCAACAAGATTTTTGTGGCAAGATGTGATAGCATTTATTTGGCAGTGTTTGCATTGTTTCTCTTTTCTGCCAACATAATCCCCCCTTCGAAAATGTTGACTTGTCGTCAAGTCAATGCTACTTTGATGTAGTATGATAGTGTTTAAGGCATGCTCCATTTATGAAGGATTGTAATGTGGTGCCATCCAATGTTCTTAGTTGTAATACTTTGATTTTAAGGATGTGATGAATTTGATAAGGGACTATCCATCTAACTTTTAGTTTTCCTTGATTTTTGAATTCTCTATCAAAGAGTAAGACCATATCATCAACTTGGAATTGTTTAGACTTGATGTTTTGATCATGCAATGCTTTCTATCTATGCATTTTTTTTCCATAGATGGTGTGCCTCCAATTTTCTTGCTTCATCTAGTTTATCTATTTTGTCTAGGCAGTGTTTGATGGATTCTACATCAATGAGTTTTAGATTCAGTGTGGTGCAGAGGTTATGGACCATGAAATTTAGGGGTAGGTTGGCCTCCATTCCATAAAAGAGCTAAAATGGAGTATTCTTGGTGGCTCATTTGTATGTAGTGTGGTATGCCCAAAGTAACACAAGAATTTTGATGTCCCAGTCAATCCTATTTGTATCACACATCTTGGTCAAAGTAGTGTCTATAATTTTATTCAATGCTTCACTTACCCCATTTTATTTTTGATGATATGGTGTGCTATGATTATGGGTGCTCATGAAATTAGTAAGTTATTCTTGTATTATCTTATTGAGGAATTGTTTTCCTTGATCACTGGTTATGCTCAATGAACACTTGAATTTGGTAATTATATTATGGTAGATAAATTTGGTTACAATATATGTAATGCAATCTTTGGTTGGTTCAACTTTCACCCATTTAGCTAAGTAGTTTATATTGGTGATAATGAATCTAGCTTCAGATAGTTTCATCGGAGGGTCTATAGGTTTTATGAAGTCAATAGCCCATTTTTGAAAGGGGACTTACACTAATATTAGTTGGAGTTGTTGGAAAAACAAGGACACACAACTGAGAGGGGGGGTGAATCAGTTGTGACAGAAACTTAAAATTTTCTAACTTAACTTAACTTAATCTCAAATCTGATGAATAAGCAATTAACCACAAAAAATTTAACACATCAAAGAGACAGAGAACACCAAGATTTTTTACGTGGAAACCC
Organism: Sequoia sempervirens; assembly: GCA_007258455.2. Taxonomy (NCBI): domain Eukaryota; kingdom Viridiplantae; phylum Streptophyta; class Pinopsida; order Cupressales; family Cupressaceae; genus Sequoia; species Sequoia sempervirens. Next base: position 12,907 of record VDFB02006982.1, on the reverse strand, counting down.
TATTAGGGAAAAAACCATGGTAGTCCACAAGATTATACCCTGTTAAAAGTATAATGAGTAATAATAAGGGGAATGCACATGCATTCAGGCACACTGCGTAGAGCTCACTGCTCAAATACAAAAGGGGCTCATTGTCTGACAATACAGAATAGGATTAAAATCCAAAGGGTACAAAATGAGAAAATAGCTTATGCACAAACCTGATTATAGTTCCAATTAAGCTCAAAAAACCTTCTTCACACTCTGCTTTGCAATTGAAAGATATTTGCACATAGGAGCACATCAAGCACTTTTTCCACACCACATACCAATGAAACAATTGCTCTTATATATCCACCACATGAGATTTCATCACAACTTAGTCGGCTAGGAAAATAAAAACATTTTTACAATGTCAGCCCAATTTTACAAATAAATTTTTAATGTGAATCCACCAAGGTCGGCCACAACATAGTGGAGACCCAAATTAACATCTCCAACAAAAAAATACTTTAATTAATTTCACCACGAAGATCCACAACATGCTACCACGAACATGTCGTCCAAGAACATGAGAAACCAAACATGCGCAAGAAAAGATCTTCAACCACGAGCTCTCTAAATAATGTGGATGTACCACAAAGATAGAGAATTATCTAGAGACATCAGAGAACACCAAGAAACAATAGAGAAGCATCTGCAACAATTGAGATTAACATAATCACACAATCTTCATTCAGGAGCATTGACAAAGACCACATAAACATTGTGAGACCACAACACAATCAAAACTTCATGCGGACCTTTGAAACTTCTGGTAGATGATCTAGAAGCATTCAACAATAAACCCTTTAATCCACACCAGCTAATCTTCAATGTATAGAACAAGACACCTTCATGACGTGCACAATTCCACTGGGAACCTAAAACACTTTCTTTTATAATTTTCTCAATATCCTTGACATATACAACAAATGACACACCAAATGCTAATAGTGTTGACATAAATGAAAACCACATATTAGCGACACAACCACAATATCCAACAATCTCCCCCTTTGGCATTGATGGAAACACATGATGTGAAAAAATACCATCAACCCAACACACTGACTTCTTTTTTTTCATTTTTTTTTCAACTATACCTCTCCCCACAAGGCTCTTCTCCTTAGAAATATTTTTTGCAATGCACTTCTCCCCCTTTGACATCAATGGAAAAGGTAACCATGACCTTTCCAAATACACACTCTAAACCACATATCTACACATCTGACTACTCCCCCTGAGTAGCAACCACATAAACATCAATCCAGATCATAATGTAGCAATATGTCTCACAAATTGATGCAAGTAAATGCATATTTTAGTTCTTATCAAGAGGGGTAATTACCCCTAGCATTCCTCTAAGATACTCAAAAGTATCCTTCGACAATGGCTTAGTAATTATATCTACAATTTTTTCTTTGGTAGGCACATATTCAAATCTGACTTCTTTCTCATTCACTTTCTCCCTCAAGAAATGAAACTTGATTGATATATGTTTATTCTTAGAATGCAACACTGGATTCTTGGAAATATTTATTGCACTTGAATTGTCAGAGTATATGGTAATAGGTTCTTCATATACCACTCTAATATCTTTCAACATCTGTTTCATCCATATCACTTGAGTACAGTTATTTGCAGCAGTAATGTATTCTGCTTCAGTAGTAGATAGAGAAATGGAATTCTTCTTTTTGCTCAACCAAGACACCAATTTCTTCCCTAGGAAGAAAGTACCACCACTAGTACTCTTCTTGTCATCTACATCTCTAGCCCAATCCACATCAGTATAAGCACTTAGAGTGAGATCATCATCCTTTGGATACCAAAGTCCAAAGTCAATTGTTCCTTTCAGATATCTGAAGATTCTCTTAACAACAGTCACATGGGACTCTTTTGGATTAGCCTGAAATCTAGCAACCATACATACCACATTCATAATGTCTAGCCTAGTTTGGGTTAAATAGAGCAATCCACCGATCATTGACCTGTATCTAATTTGATTTTCCTTAGGAGATTCATCATTCTGTGTCAAGTTACATCTGGTCACCATGGGAGTACCTACAGGTTTTGAGTCATCCATTCCAAACTTCTTCAACAGTTCTCTCACATATTTCGACTGAGATATGAAGATCCCCTTGTCTGACTGAGTAACTTGCAATCCTAGAAAGAAATTCATCTCTCCAATCATACTCATCTCAACTTCATCCTTCATCTCATTAGCAAACTTCATACATATATTGTCATCTCCTCCAAAAATGATGTCATCAACAAAAAATTCTATAATTAAATCCTTATCACGATCTAATTTGAAGTATAAGTTTCTATTAGTAGTACCTTTAGTGAATCCAAGCTTCAATAGATATTTGTCCAATCTAGCATACTAGGCTTTGGAGGCTTACTTAAGTCCATGTAGAGCTTTCTTTAATTAGAAGACCATATCTTCCTTGTCAGTTAGCTAAAATCCATTTGGCTGTTCAATATATACTTCTTCTTCTAGTTCTCCATTCAGAAATGTTGAATTCACATCCATTTGATAGACTTTATAGTTTTTGTATGTAGCATAAGCAAGAAATAACCTTACAGCTTCAATTCTAGCAATAGGGGCAAAGGTTTCTTCAAAATCAATACCTTCCATTTGAGAATACCCTTAACATACCAGTCTTGCTTTATTCTGGACAACTTCACCTCGTTCATTCAGCTTGTTCCTAAACACCCATTTAGCACCAATCACATTTTTATCTTTAGGCCTAGGAACCAATATCCATGTGTCATTCTTTTCAATCTGTGTCAGCTCTTCCTTCATAGTTTCCAACCAGTGTTCATCTTGATAGGCTTCAGTGACATTTTCAGGTTCAATCTTAGAAATCTGACAATATTCTTCTACAATCTTTCTTCTAGTTTGCACTCCTTAATTCTTGTCTCCTATGATTTGACTTTCATAATGATTTATCTTTACATACCTTGGAGTTTTGGGACATTCTTGAACTTCTGATTCTTCTGATCTTTCTTCTACACTCACACTTGTCTATGTTTCTTGACTAACTTGATTTACTGGAACAAATTAAGGTTGTTTTACCAAAACATATGGTATAATCTGAAGCAGATTTTGTGTCTGAGAATTCTTCCCTTTGCTAGTATTGTCTTCATTAGAATCATAATCACAATATCTAGATGATTTGACAGAATCCTCATCAACTTTGACATTTTCACTTTCAACCATCTTTCATAGTCTTTTGTTATAGAACCGGTAGGCCTTGCTTTTAGTGGAGTAACCTAGGAAAATCCCTTCATCACTTCTTGCATCAAATTTTCCAATATCATCATCTCTTTTGATATAGCACTTGCTTCCAAAGATCTTGAAATATTTAACAGTAGGCTTGTAACTAGACCATAACTCAAAAGGGGTCTTATCAGAATTACCATTAACATTTACTTTGTTCAAGGTATATACATCAGTGCTTACCACTTCACTCTAGTACATCTGAGACACATTTCCTTCCATCATCATTGTTTTGGCAGCATCCAAAATTGTTCTATTCTCTCTCTGTAACTCCATTATGTTGAGGGGTTCAGGGAGCAGATAACTATCTTTTAATTCCATGATCTTCACAAAAAGAGTTGAACTCCCTTGATGTGAACTCACCACCTCTGTCAGATCTCAGGAACTTGATTTTTAGACCTTTATCATTCTCTTCCATAGCCTTAAAAATTTTGAACTTTTCCAATGCTTCACATTTTTCTCTTAGGAAAGAAACCCATATCATTCTAGAGTAATCATCAATAATCAACATAAAGTACCTTTCTCCATGAATAATTTTGACTTTGGAGGGACCACAAAGGTCGATATGTAGCAGCTCCAAAAAATTATTTGAATGAAACTTTTTTCTCTAGAAAGAAACTCTAGTTTTTTTACCCATCTGGCATTCCTTGCAAATTGTGTTAGCAGGTTTCACTAGCTTAGGTAGATCTCTCACTGCTTGAGTAGAACTTATCTTGACAATGTTGTCAAAATTTACATGACACAACTTCCTATGCCACAACTAGCTTTCATCTACTTGATCAATTAAATAACTCCCACTATTAGTAGTCAGGTGAAATATATTACCTTTTGTTTGTTTACCTGTAGCAACCATATTCCCAGAAATTTTGCGTATCTTGCATCTTCCATTTTTTAACTGAAGATCATATCCCTTGTGCACCATCTTTCGAACACTCAACAAGTTGTGTTTCAAGCCTTCAACATAAAGGACATCATCAGTGTTATCCTTACCACCAAGAAACATAGATCCTCTGCCATGAATCACACCAACATTTTTATCTCCAAATCTTACAACCCCACCGTCATACTTCTCTAGACTTACAAATTTTCTTTTATCACCGGTCATATGATGTGAGAATCCACTATCAATGATCCACTCATCTTTTTCTTCAACTTGGGCTGCAAGAGCCTTTTCATCTTTAGCAGATTTAGTAGCCACAAGATTATCTTCAATGGTAGTAATGAAAACCCATTCATCTTCATTTCCATTATCTTTATCAGACTCATCATCAGTCACTGCTTCTTCAACAAAGTAACATCTCTTTTGGAATCTAGAATTTTTAGGCTTAGATATAGGAACTCTTTCAGAACACCTTGATGCAAAATGACCTATTTTACTGCAAGAGAAACATTTAATAGGCAATACATCCTCATACTTACCTTTTCCTTTGCCTTCTTGTTTTGCAATCAGTGCTTCCAATTCTTCTACTTCTCTTTCCTTATCTTCAAGTTGTTTCAGTTCTTCATCATACTTGGATATCTTTCTAGAACACTCTCAAACTATATCTTTTCCTGATACTTCCAGATACAGTATTTGTGAATGCAGATTCAGTCTTTGATGTAGATTCACCAAATTCACTTTTTTCAAAAGCAGCAAGCTTGCCAACCAGAGTTCCTCTTGTTATTTGTGTTACTGATTTGATCTCTTCAATAGCATGAGATTTCACTTTGTAGGAGGGAGGAAATGATCTGAGTATCTTAGCCACAATTTCATCCTCATCCACAGTACCACTAACACATCTAATACCCATCACTATCTCATCTACTCTCTGCATAAAAGAAGTGATATTTTCATCTTTGCCCATCTTCAAATTCTCATACTTTCCTTTCAAGCTCTGTAGCTTAGCCATCGTCACCTGAGCATCTCCTTCATACAAGGTTTCCAAGTTTTTCCAAATCTCATGAGTTGTATGCAATCCTATCACATTAGCCATCTTTAAATCTGTCAGAGCACTCACCAAAGCTTCAATAGCCCTAATATTATTTTTAGCATCTTTGATCTCATCAGCAATGGAGGGACCATTTTGAGGAATAACATATGGATCTTTTGTAATCTTCCAGAAAGCTTCACCAATACATCTTAGATGACATTGCATCCTAACTTTCCACAATGAGTAGTTAGTGCCATCAAATCTCAAACTGTCCTTCTTGAATGTTTCCATCTCGGATCACCTCAAGCTTTTAGACTTCTTCAGACGAACTGGCTTTGATACCAATTGTTGGCAAAACAAGGACACACAATTGAGAGGGGGGGAAAATCAGTTGTGAAATAAACTTAAACTTTTCTAACTTAACTTAATCTCAGATCTAAGGAATAAACAATTAACCACAAAAAATTTAACACATCAGAGAGACAGAGAACGCCAATATTTTTTACATGGAAACCCTGTTAGGGGAAAAACCACGTTGGATGTTAGTCCACAATATTATACCCTATTAAAAGTATAATGAGAAATAATAAGGGAAATGCACATGCATTCAGGCACACTGCCTAGAGCTCACTGCTCAAATACAAAAGGGGCTCACTACCCGACAATATAGAATAGGATTAAAGTCCAAAGGGTACAAACTGAGAAAATAGCTTTTGCACAAGCCTGATTACAATTCCAATTAAGCTCATAAAACCTTCTTCATACTTCGCTCAATCTTCTTCGCACTCTGCTCTGCAATCAAAAGATATTCACACATAGGAGCACACCGAGCACTTTTTCCACACCACACACCAATGAAACAATCACTCTTATATATCCACCACATGAGATTTCATCATGACTTAGTCGGCCAAGAAAATAAAAACATTTTTGCAATGTTGGCCCAATTTTACAAATAATTTTTTAATGTGAATCCACCAAGGTCAGACACAACATAGTGGAGACCCAAATTAACATCTCCAACACAAAAATAATTTAATTAATTTCACCATGAAGATCCACAACACGCTACCACCAACATGTCGGCCAAGAACATGAAAAATCGAACATACACAAGAAAAGATCTTCAACCACAAGCTCTCCGAATAATGTGGACATACCACAAAGATAGAGAATGATCTAGAGACATTAGAGAACACCAAGAAACAATAGAGAAGCATCCACAACAATTGAGATTAACAGAATCACACAATCTTCATTCAGGATCATTGACAGAGACCACAAAAACACTGTTAGATCACAACACAATGAAAACTTCACGTGGACCTCTGAAACTTCTAGTAGATGATCTAGAAGCATTCAATAATAAACCCTTTAATCCACACCAGCTAATCTTCAACATACAGAACAAGACACCTTCATGACATGCACAATTCCACTGGGAACCTAGAACAATTTCTTTTATAATTTTCTCAATATCCTTGACATATACAACAATTGACACACCAAATGCTAATAGTGTTGACATCAATGAAAACCACATATCAGAAACAAAACCACAATATCCAAAAGGAGTGGCATTTCATCTTGAGCGGTAGGTTACCCTATCCTTTGGAAAATATCATAGTTCTTCATATAATTCTTAGCATCCTTAAATATACTAGGCCACCATAATTCGACCAGTAGTATTTTCTAGGTGGTCGTATTACCACAATTATTTCCTCCTACAATACCTTCATGTGCTTCCCTTAGGATTAGTTCTCATTCATGTTCATAGACTACTCTCCAGAGAATGTCATCTCTCCATTTTTTGTATAGTGCTCCCTCAATTAAGGTAAATAGAAGGTATTTCTATAGTAACATTTGTTTATCATGTGTTATCATATCAGTGGGATATTTACTTGTAGAAAGTAATTGGGCTACATCTTGAAATTCTTCTAGTACTGTGGTTATCCAGAATAGATGGGCACTTGGTAAGTCTTCTTCCTCATCCTCCTCGAGTTCTTAACCTATGTTAATTCTAGATAAGTAGTCAAGACCTTGATTATTCCTCCCTAGTTTTACCATTATATTAAAATTGAATTCTTGAAATAATAGTAACCATTTGCATATTCTTCCTTGTATCACTAGTTTATTTAGTAGAAATTTCAAAGGCTCATGGTCAATGTAAAATGTGAATGGTGTAGATAGGAGATAGTGGTAGAATTTATGTAGTGCATAGACCATGGCTAAGGCCTCTTGTTTTGTGACAGTGTAATTTCTCTCAGCCAAGGAAAGTTTATGGTTGGAAAAAGCAACTGGGTGATCCTTATTTCCTCGTGGTTGGGCCAAAATTGCTCCTATTTCTATTTTAGAAGCATCTACATGGACATGAAAAGGTACTAACCAATCTAGAAATAATAGGAAATGATATTTTTCTATTTATTTATTTTAGTATGTTGAATGATTGTTGACATGGTTTGGTCCATGTAATTGCATTATTAGTTTTATTTTTGAGTTCTTCTAAAGGGGTTGCTAGGGTGGCATATCCCTTGATGAATTTTTCTATGATATCTGATATAGACTAGGAATTTCTTAACCTTTGGTGCTATTTTAGGTGGGGATAATGTCAAAATTAAGGCAATCTTCATTGGATTTATCATTAGTCCTTCTTTACATATAATGTATCCTAATAATGTCCCAAAGGATACCACAAAAATGCATTTCTTAATATTCAAGGATAACATACTTTTGCAATTTTCTATCATGGCTCGAAGTGACTGAATGTGGTTCTTAACTAATCCATATACCATCCAATCATCTAGAAATACTTCTAAGAAGTTATGGATAAAATCCTTGAATGTATTCACCATAATCCTGTTAAAGACTATTGGTGCATTTTTCAATCCAAAGGGAATTACTATACATATTAATGATCCCAGTTTTATGGCAAATATTGTTTTAGGTTGTTCTTCTTCCTTAACCTGAACTTGGTGGTATCTGGAGAACCCATCAATGAATGAATAGATTTCTCTCCTTGTAACGTTAGATTCAAGTATTTCCTTTGTGAAAGGAGTAGGAAAGGGATCATGAATATAGGCTTTGTTGAGTTCCCAGAAGTCTACACAATCTAGATTTCCCTTGTCTTTATATTTTGTACTACCATAGGACTAATCCATTTAGAATACTTGATCGGTTTAATAGTCCATGCTACTAATATTTTACCTATTTTTGTTTTGACTCATTTATTCATGTTAGGTTTGAGGAAGTATGGTCTTTTTGATGTGGTTTGGTTCTCTCCTTTAGCTATATTTAACTACCCCTACTTCTTTTATTCCTTTCATTTATGTGAATCTTCATGGGAGTAGTTCCTCATATTCTAATAGTAATTCAATGATTGATGCCATCACTGGATTTTCCAAATAATCACTATTTTTTGCCATTTTAGGATTTTCCCCCAGGGGCTACATTTTCTTCCCTTAATTGAAGGGGTCGGTTATAATACTAGTCTTTAGAATCCTTGTTCATATGTATTTCCCTTTCTCCTTCTTCTACCATGATCTTGACTTTTAGGTCCAATTATTCTTCATCCTTTTGTATTTTATAACATCGGTTTGGTACATGTGTTTGTGTGTCCATCCATTAAACTAGCCTCTAGATTCCTTGGTTTCGAGGGGGTGGATTTTTTTGGTTGTTTATGAGTGATGTTTTTCAGAACTAGTTTGAAGATAATTTCCTTAATTGTTTATAAGTTCCTTCCATTCCTTAGTTTCACCTCTTATTTCCTAATTAATATACTAGGTTTGTACTATTGATGTCAGGGTCCAGTAAAACAGTTAAATAAAGAAACAGTGGTCATATTCTCTATCTCCTTTCCATGTCTTGATGCAATTTTGAATATGATCCTTTGGGTTATTGATTCCTTCATATTTAGGAATTAGGCTATATTCACCATCTTCCTAGAGGTATCGTGCTTTGACTAAAATCTAGAAAGCATGCCATGTGGGAATAGTATGTCTATGTGTATGCCACCAACAAGTAGTACTACATAGCAGGGTGTCTTGAAGGGAAATAATCCTTGTTGATTCATTTTAGAATATTTTCTCCATGTCCACTATATATTTCATTACATCTCCTAGTCCAAAAAAAATTGGTAGTTTAATATGTGATACCCCCCTTTGGATGTGACTGATATATTTTGTATTTCTATCTTTATTGATTGATCTTTTTCAGATGTAGTGGTTAAGCAGCCTTGTATTATAAATACCTGAAGAAATCTATATATTCTATGTTGTGGTAATGTAGTAGTGGAGGTTTTGGAAATGTAATAGAATGACCACACTCTCCTTTATTCTATATAATTTTGGTCTTCTCTTTCTCCTAGTGGGATATGGACTAGATCTTATTGTAATCTTCCAAAGATATCTCTTCCTTTCTTGAGTCTAATATCCCATTAGAACTGACAAACCATCTCAATCCTAGTAATGCTCTAAAAGTGTTAAATGGCTTTGTCATCTCAACTACCTCAAAATTAACTATTATTTTCAATCCTTGATGTTTATTTCCACATTTTTCTATGTCCCTAAAGTTTCCATGCCAAATCCATCTACTAAACTAAATTTTATTAGTGTTCTAATTAGCTTAGGTCTACCCAACCTCTCCCAAGTGGTTGCTGAAATAATTTTTAGGTCTGCACCTAGATCTACCATTACATGTTTGACCTTAGTGTTAGTAAGGGATGTAGTGATTAATAGAGGTACATTCTTCTTGTTTCCATATTCTATGAGTTGATAGGCTTGTTTCTGTTTGTTCCAATATTTTCCTAGCTATTTTAATTCTACTAAGAGGTCCTTTGTTGGGCCAAAGAGGCTAAATTCTTCAACATAGTTACTTCTTCTTCTAAAAAACATATGTCATCTTTTTGTTGTTGCATAATGTGTTGTCTTGCTCTTTCTACTACCCTATCATGTTGTTTTCTTGGCAAGAAGTAATCATATTCATCTCCTTCCAAATCTAATTCTTTATTGACTTCTTTAATCTCCCTTTGTCTATTCTTCTTGGTATCAATTCCTTGTCTAGTCAACATTGTAACCTTATTTTTCTTTATTCTAAATTTCTTCTTTTTCTTACTTTGCACTGATTTTTCTTCACCAAAATATTCTTCATTTGATGTATCAAATGACCAATGATCCATTCTTTGAAAATTTTTAAATCCTTGTGGTGGTATCCTTCTGATTACTTTAGCTCTTTTATGGTCATGTAATTTTTTACTTCTAGAAAGTATTGTATTCTAATACTATTGTTGTGCTTTATCACATCTGAATGTGTCATCGAAATCATCCCTGTAAAATGAATTTCTTTTATGCCCAACAGTTTGTATCATGATGGCCTATCTTTTCATAGTTATAGCATGTAGCATACTTCTATGGCAGTTGTTTCTACTGTGTCCTCTTCCTCCTTTGTAGTTTGATTACCTATTGTCTCTCATGTAATATTGTGGTGGGTTATTTTGTAATGCATAAGCACCTCTATTATCTCTCCAGGGTGGTTTTCTATAGCTTGTGTCATCTAAAGGTCCTTTCGTAAGTCCCTTAATATATGCCATTTTTCTATCTATGCCTATATCACATTTGTGGTTCATAGGGAATCTTGGATTAGGATGACTTGTTATATTCTAGATTTGAAATTGGTTTGTAGGACAATCCTTAGTGAGGTGACTATTCCATTCTTGGAAAGTCCCATAGTATAATGTATTTGTTTTAATCGATACTATTTTCAACTCTATGTGTAATGTTGCTACAATTCTTTCTCCTTGGGCTTTAGGTCAATCATTTTGGAGGTGAACTTTCCTTGAATAATATGTGCACAAAATTTATTCTTTTATTTTCTTCTCCTCTTTGTAAAATTCCATTTTGTATAGTTAGTTGATCTACACCTAATTGTAATTTCTCAAGATTCTCCTTTATGTCATCTTTCTGAGGTCTATGCCTTTTTTGAGCCTCTATGTGGTATGACATTGTGATCATTTTTGTATATTAATTGAATATTCTTCCATCTAAGGATTCTCTTATATATTTTTATAGTTTGGAGATGAACCATTTAATCCTTTGTTGCTATGTTAGAGGTTACTCCAATTTTTGGCAACATTCCTTAAATATTTTGTCATATGTTTTTACTATTTCCTCCTCTCCTTGTATTAGGTCTTTCATTTTGCTAACACTCTTTGTACAAGGATATCCAAAGTGTCAAAGTTTTCCAAGAAGTCTTCTTTTACTTCATTCCAATTTTTCCCATGTTTTGGATAAGTCTTTTTGTACCATTCAAGTACTTCTTTCCTTAGTGATGATACAAAGTCTAATAAATTTGGTTTTTCTTCATGAATTTCATGTATTTTCCATAGAGATTCTAATAGGAATATATGTTCTATCGCTTCTTTTGTATCTCTTCCAAACACTTGGATTTTGATTGATGATTCTATATTGTTATTATTGAAAGGAAGCTGGTAGCGGAAGCATACTTCTACACTAATCTAAGTAGGGGAGAGTTTAAAAAATCCTTTTAAAATATTTAATAGTCACATATTCAAATAAATGCACATTTAAATTTAAATAACATAAAAGACAATACAAACCATAGCACAATATTTATGTGGGAAAAATGTTCAAGAAAAAATGCACACTCCAAATCATACAACTCAACTTGTATTATCAGCAACAATAATAGTTACAATACAATCTCAAGAATAATGCTCAAGATTCTTCACATTATGACAAGAATCTGGAACAATTTTGATAGCATAATGACTTATCTGCAAACCTTCAACCTATCACCATGAAAACACACTAGGTATACACATATTTACAACCTTTCAACATGAAGAGAAGGTGGAAAAAAATTCCATAACCAAAATCCACAACCAAGTGTGAACATGAGTTCATTATGATATGTTGTCATAATCAAAACTCATAACTAAGGAAAATTCCAATTATGAAACTTGTTTCCCCGAAATTAGCCATTGTTGCACATGCAATGAGCATGTATGCATACAAAGTACTTGCATGTGTAGACACCCTCATCCAATGGGTCCCACCTATCATAGTTAATTGACAATCTATCATAAATGACTCTTCCACCATCATAATCATTCATAAACTAACATAGCAAGTTGTCATAGCCCATTACATAGTAACTTATGAAAAATGCAACCAATTTAGGCACAAATATAGGTCCTCCAAAGTGGATGCCTACCTCCACAAATATAGCTTATAATTCTTACATGTCACCTTCCATGTAGGATGCCACCTCACCAGCAGGTCCCACAAAGTGACTACATATTTGGTAGGCAAGTAAACATTAGGAAATAAATAATTAACACCTAATAATCAAATTAATGCTAGGATTCTAAGGTTGAGACACCCTAATACCAATATTCTCCCACTTGTAAAATACCTATCAAGAGTCATATGAAATCAAATGATCAAGGCCCTAAGGCCCATGGAATCAAAACACCATCTAAACTTCTTTGTGCTCACTAGTTTCATCATTGCATCTGCAACATTCACCAATGTCAACCTTCTCCAAGTTCACCTTTCCTTCTACCATATCACGAAAAAAAATGATACTGAACATCAATGTGCTTTATTTTGGCATGAAAGGTAGGATTCCTTGCTAAGAAAATGGCACTCTGAGTGTCATAGTAGATAGTAATATATCC
>VDFB02006980.1:0-47387 GCA_007258455.2 Sequoia sempervirens | reverse complement strand
CCCATCTTGACTAGAAGAATGAGAAATATTCTCCCCAGACTTCTCAGAATCCTCCATCTCTCTTGCCTTACTCTGGTCAGAAGAGAGGTTTTCTCCAAACTATCAACCACTGAGTCTGGAACTAAATTTAAACTCTCATTCTGCTTTTTTCTCCTCCCCCTAGGACTCCCTTGTTCTCGAATCTACAACAACTCTGTTAGGGTCATTAACCTCTCTTTCAGAATTTGCAAGATTATCATTACCTTTGCATGATTCCTCAACTTTTTTATCTCCCTGGCTAGGGATACACTCCCCACTAATTTTATGACTCTCCACAATGATTCTCCTCCCTTCCCCTCCTCCTGAGGCTTCTCCACCATTTTGGCCTTCCACATCTTGGTCTCCTTAGAAACCACCTTACCATTAGGCTTATGCATATTGTTCAAACATTTCCTTGCCCAATTCCCAACTTTTTTACTAGTGAAGCACACAAAAGGAAGAGTCTCAAACTCAACAGACAGTCCATTTTCCAAGTTTTGACACTATTTCAATCAACGAGGGTAGGTCTAAGGACTGGGTAATCCCTACATAGATTCTAGCAAAAACCAACCTATTTCTGGAAGAAGTCATAGCGTCTATGGATAGAAGCTCCCCAAAGGAGCTAGCAATACCCCTGAAAACATCCTCATTCAAAACTCAAATGGTAACCCAGGTAAACGCACCCAAACAGGCATTGCCTCAAACGAAGCATCCGAGAAATCCATTTTTGGGGACCACTTCTTAATAGCCAGAGATGACTTGCCAATGACGCAAGGACCACCACGCAGAACTGCCAGTTTATCCTCTTCGCAAGAGAAAGAAAAGGAGAAAAAACCTTTAGGTAGAGCCGCAACCTCTACTTGACCTTTGACTCTCCATCTCTTCTTAAAAAAGTCCCTAACAACCTCAATATTTGGTCGGGGACCCATAACTTTTCCAACCAGCGATGAGTCCATTAGAGAAATGTTATGGTCAATTACTGGATCAAGGACAAGAATAGAAAACTTCCCACTCACAGGGGATGAAATGTTGCTTACTAGAGGAAAAATGGACTTTCCCACCAGCTTGGTTCCAAACAGTGAAACCCACTTCTTTTTTGGATCCTCCCCTGAGTGATCCTGCAGCATATTGTCTGTAGCCTGGTTTCCAAGGCACCCAGACCCACAAGCCTCGTCCTTCGAAGAAGAGTTAGGGGATAACTTACCTTCAGATGTCACCTTTCCACCTGGGTCCCCACCTTTCTCTAGGCCCCAGTCCTCAGACACTGCTCCCTCCTGCTCATCATCTACATTCTCTCCTACCGCATCCCCAAAAAGGCCATCCCACGGACCAGATCCAGTGACCTTGGAACCAGACACTCGTTGCCGCCCAGTAAATTCAAATCCTCTTTCCCGCTCACCCCACTCACCCATTATGCAAATACAACCAAGCAAGTTGTTTTCCACAAAAGCTTTTGAATTTTTAGTTATTTATATTTGATTCTTTTTTTTATCAAATCTCTTTCATTTATTTATTGAATTTTTAAATTTATATTTTAATTTTGGATTTATTGGTAACTATTTTCATATCTTTTTGATATTTTTGATTTATTTATTGGATCTTTTAATTCATTTTTATCTTTGATTTATTTATTTGATTTTTTAGTTTTTTTTAAGTTTTTATTTATTTGATTTGATTTTTTAATTTACCTATGATAAATATTTTAAAATATTTGTGATTTATCTTTGATTTCTCTTTTGATAAATCCCTTTCATTTTGATTTTTTAAGGATATCACTTTGATTTTGATTTTGATTTTTCTTTTTGATTTTTTTGATCAAATCTATTTGATTTCAATTTTGATTTTTCTATTAAATTTTTTTTTTTTTATTTTGATTTTAATTTATCTTTGTGATGGTAAAAAGTTTCATTTCATCTTTTTGATTTATCTTTCATCTTTTATTTATTTATTTGATATTTTAGTTGATCTATGGTAAATATTTTCAATTCTTTGTGATTTATATTTGACTTTTTTTAATGTTTTTTTTTACTATTAAATTGCTCTTTAAATTGCATCCTTGACATAAAAGGATTGTTTCTCCCAAACATTAACATATTTCTTGTTGGTTTATGTAAGAAATACATGTTTATTTATTTTCTTTCATTTCCACTATAACTTGCATTTAAAATCCAAAAGAGATGAAAAGCTTAATAGAACATTGGATGCAAGGAAATAACAAAAGTGAGCAAAAGGAGAAAAAAAAGGAAAGAGTGCATTAGATTTACCAATGAATTTGCAATGCCATTACCAACTTAAAATGAAATATCTAAAGCAACCGTGTAGTAACCATTTTGAGCAAACACGACATGAGGACTTTATGGGTTTCTGTCACGGAACACTTGTGCAAAATTCTAAAAATTTGAAAATTAGGGTTTTACACCCCTATTTTCAAGGAAACCCCCGAAAATAGGACCTTCCCGAAAACAATTGAAAATGATTTTGATAGGATTAATTGAATTCACGATCACACTGGTTAAGTCAAAATCATCAAAAGACATGTTTTACTCTAGTGGGTCCATTTTTGTTTTTCAGGAACAAAGTTAGGAGCTCCATAGCCATTAATGGCAGATTGGCCAGTACCAGGTGCTGAAAGCTAAGCTTCAAAAGCTTCAACGACACAACCATGGTGGAAAAGGAAAAAAATGGTGATCTTTGACGAAGGATATTTTTGAAACTGAAAAAGGTCAAAATTTGACTAACTATGGAAATGCTACCAAGGAGAAGTCAGTTCAAAATGTGCAAAAAGAGCCCTTTTTAGAGAAAGGCACCATTGAATCTTAGGGGCCAAATGTAGTCACCAAATTCATCCAAGGTAGTCATCCTTGGCGTTCTCCTGCTGGATCAACAACAAAATATTCAGTGAGATCATCTGATAAAATGATCACTGGAAAATGTCAACGGAGTGCAAAGAGGTTGTTATAAAGAGACATCCAAAAAATGACAAAAGATAAAAAGATGCCATTTGACGAAAGAGATTCTAGAAACTAAAAAAGGCCAAAATTTGACTAACTCTGGAAACGTTATGAAGGAGAAATAATTCCATGATGCAAAAGAGCCCTTTTTAGAGAGGGGCACCCTTGATTCTCAGGGGCCAAATGTAGTCACTTAATCCATCCAAGGCAGTCATCCTCTACGTTCTCTTGTTCACTCGACAATGTAACAATCAACAAGATCATCTAATGAAGTGATTGCCAACAAATGTCAACACAGTGAGAAGAGGCAGTTGACGAAGACATCAAAAATGGTTGTTTAGCATGAGAAAAAGTGCCCTTATCAAGCAAAGGCACCCTTCAATGAGGTGGTCAAGATGTAATCCATTGAGAAATGTCGCCTTCGAGACACCTCTTTGATCCTGTTTCAACTCGACAATGAATCTGTCAGCAAGCCTGTGAGACGAGTCAAATGATTGTAGTAATAGATAAACTGAACATGCCAATTGAAGGATAAATCAGTAAGATACAAGCTAAAAGTGCCCCTATTGGCCATGGGCACCCATCTTTTTGAAGTACCTAATGACCCCATCAACAGTTGTTGTGTATAATCAACTTTTCCAACTATCAGCTAGCCTTTCGATCAAATCAGAAGCACTCTCATCGGATGTGCCAGGCAACCTGTGGAAGAAATCAAGTGGCAAACATCCTAGAAAGAGACTAAATGTAAAACATGGTAAAACATGCTAAGGCATGGGAGAAAGAGCCTTTTCCAGAGAAATGCACCCTTTATTTTGGGCACTTAAATACTGTCAAATGGAAAAAGGTTCTCCAAGATGACCTTCACTATTTGGGTCAATCTCAACAATGAAGCTATCAGCATGGGAATCTAACGAAGCTAATCAACCTGGACTAAGGATCAAACAGAGGTAATTCAACATGAAAATGATGAAAAAGAGATTCAAACTCAAAAGGGACGCCCAAAAAGGTCAAAGGCATGTTTTGTTGACCAAATAAGATATTTTAGAGGCAAACTTGGCCAATTCACCCCACAATCAGTGGAAACCTACCTTTTGAACTCCAGATCAAGCCAAATCGGCTTTACATCATGAGTTAGGCTCCCAAACTTCATGGATTCGAGCAAAAATCTCTATATGATCAAGCCTAGACATCCATTATGCTCATTTCTTTGCAGGATAATGACCAAAAATAGTAATAATCTCTCAAGGACGCCATTTTTAGATCTCGCCAAGGTTTTTAACCATTCTTCGATATTTCTTGAAGATTGAAAGTAGAAGAAGATTTCTAATCAGAGGTTGGATCCAGAGACATATTTTCTCAGGGAGTCAAATTACAAAAACTTCCAATCCATATTTTTTCTACTTCTCTTCTTGTCTTAGGTATTCTTTCATGTCACACAAATCAATAGGCTACCATAGATTTGATCAACTGGGCAGAGTCAAAATAATTTTCTAGTAAAACCCATCTCGTCAGATTTTCCAGAATCAACCAACTTGTTGCCCCTATTTTTGGGGGTTTTCTGAAAAAGTTTCAAAATCAAAATTATGAGGAACTAGGTTTGTTTAGCATTGAAGCACGAACAAAACCCAAGTACCAGATTTTTTTTCAAAAAAATACTTCTTGGGAGGTGGCTATTTTTAGGGGTTTTCAGAAGTTGTCTAAACATATCCGTGTTTACAGTCAACAAGAAATCTTTTTCTTCACAGAATGACAATTTGGCGTCCTTGGGATCCAATTGAACAACCATACCTCGCGCCAGTAACTCTCCAACCAGATCTCACACATATTGCTAGAGAGAAAAAGGACATCATTAGTAGTCTATGGATTTTTGTCTTTGAAAAGAATACATCACCCACTCATTGGAGAGCCACAACAATTACTCTAGACGAAGAAGAAAGAAAGGTTGATCTTACAGCTAAGAGCCCAGTGTTACCACCTCCTGCACGGCAGTAAGCATCCTAGCTTACCAGCAGCGAAGAGGTCATTCCAACCATGGAGCCACCAAATTTACCAAGAGCAACAGCTTGCCCAAGGAGAGGAGATGCCACGTAATCAAAGCATTGACTATCCGAAGATGGAAGAAGTCAACACATGGATCAAAGAGTTGTTGACCAGAGGTGGTGAGGTGTGAAAAGACACCTAGGCTGGGACGTCCTAGTCTCTAGCAAGGCATTTATGATTAATAGTTAGTTACATTGATGACTCATTCCAAGTTAACCAACTATCCCTTGAATGATGCATGTCTATCCCTATCTATGGGGTGGTTTGTTTTGACTCCACTAATCATGGATGACTTATCCCATAAATCATGGATGTTTATCTTAGAGACACCTACTTTGTATTCAAGTTCACCTTTAGTTTAGTTTCAATCAACTGAAGTAGTTTCCAGTTGACTCTTTGTTTAGTTTCAGTTAACTGAAGTAGATTTCATGTTAACTATTTGTTCCCCCTTTTAGGAAAATATCTTGCTAATTGATTGGAAAGAACTCATTGTTAACTCAAGGAGTTTTTGGGTTGCCCACTCCTTTGAGTTCTATAAATAAGATCCTTGGGCTCATTATTTTTTTAACCTTTACTTGCTATGCAAAATTGTTGCGCCATTGTTGCCAATAGCTTTGAAAGTGAATATTTGTTCACTCTTGAATGAGAGTTCATTGGTTGATCGTAATTGTGCATGATTTCGTGCCTTTGTTGTTGCAATCTTGGTAACTCATTGATGAAGCTTGAACGAAATTAGAAGGCTCTTGCATTTTGATCTACATATTTGAGTTCTATCTACGTTTTCTATCTAATAGCTTGTTGTTTCATTTCCCTCCTTGAATAGGGGTTCCTCCTCCTTGGATATTTGTTATTAACAGTTGTCGTTTGTTGTTGTTTAATGGATTGTCCTTCAACCTATACTTCGGATAGGGGTTCCTCCTCCATAGCAAGTTTTTTGGCCAAGACATCATAATTTGTTGTTTCTTGTAAGTCATTTCATAGCCTATACCTCGGATAGGGGTTCCTCCTCCTTGGAAGGTCTCAAATCCAACTTACCATGAAGAACGTTTGCTTGTATAAAACCTTATCCCTACGTATATCCAAGAGTTCAGAGCCTTGACCATATTCTAAGGAGACAGAAGATTCAAGTTATCCAACCCATCCATTCCCGCTCCTATGCCCTTATGCTTTGTTTACCTTGAGGATTTAGGATAGATTAATAGCTAGAATAGTCGTAGTTAAGATCTGCCGAAACCAGAGAAAAACCTTAGCTACAACACATTGTGTTGATGCACACTTGTGTCCTACTGTTGAGTACAAAAAGATAGGAACTTTAGTTTACCCTACCCTTCCTTACACATTACATCAGCAAAGAGGGACTTCTCCTCTTTAAATAATGAAGAAGTGTTGCAACACATTTGTAATAGTTCAACGTCTACAATCAACACTCCAGAGGTGCTAATTTAAACACCAACATTTTTCTGGCACCCATGGTGGGTCAACGAGGCATCAAACTTCACGAAA
This sequence comes from Sequoia sempervirens, assembly GCA_007258455.2. Taxonomy (NCBI): domain Eukaryota; kingdom Viridiplantae; phylum Streptophyta; class Pinopsida; order Cupressales; family Cupressaceae; genus Sequoia; species Sequoia sempervirens. The sequence goes on along the minus strand of VDFB02006980.1, from coordinate 40,875 downwards.
ATCTTAATGCTTTTATGTCACAAGAATGATCCTCTAGCATCCAATTGCAGATCCATACAAGAAGAAATGGATGGTAACAACAAAAATGTTGGAAAGAGGCGTCCACCTTCATTACCTTGGGGTAATAGTATTGGACCTCTGGCTTTTCAAGTAAATCATGAGTTACCTAAAGGGTCAAGGAAACACTTTCACCAATTTCATAGCAATGGACGTTAACAGCCAGATGAACATTTTACTGCATTCACAATGGCCTGTGCTATCTTGCATGTGCCACATGAACACATCGTAGTGCGTCTCTTTGTGGAGACTCTTGTTGGGAATGCTACAAACTGGTTCAGTCACCTGAAGCCAGGCATTATTACAAGCTGGGAAACTATGAGCGAGAAGATTTTGGCGAGATTCAAGCCTGCTGAAGACAATCATATGTTGTTTGCCCAACTTTCAAATTCAAAGATGGAACACAATGAACACATGAGGGAATTTGTATCAATATTTAATCTTCTTGTCACAAGACTTTCTTCTACACTCGATCCATCACCAGAGATTTTAACAAGTTGTTTCATAAATGCTCTTCCATCAGAGATAGCCTTCTTCCTAAAGATGGCGAGAGAAACATAGTTGAGGAGTGTGGAAGAACACACCATCAGGATGGAGGATAATATGATCACTTCCAGCTTGATGAAAACAACTTCTATGAAATCTATATTTCAACAACCGTACCAACCAAAGAGAGGTAATCTTCAGCCATGGTTTCCAACATCTCCATCAAAACCAATGATTGAAGTTGCACACAGTGCAGTATTTTTTTGTTTCCATGACAATGACGAACATATCGGATCCACGTGTCCTAAGAATATGAGAATGACCCAAATCATGGGATACGTTGAAGTTGCTCCCAGTTCTAGTTTTGTACCAACAAGTTTGAATTTTGTCTTACCACAGATGAACAACATCGATGGCGACTCCGCAACGGGAAGCTTTGAAGCCGTTATTAAAGAAGAAAAAGAAGCATACCGTCAGTATTCTCTTGCGGTGAATCATAAAAATATTTCAACACCTATGACTACACATGTTCAACACTTCAAAGCATAGAAAGAAGAGGAAGAAAGACATAAATCAAACAAAAAGGGTGAATAGGTGCCTTCCACTTCCAATCCCAGACCTTCACAAAAGAACACTATGCCAGTTTCTCAAGATCCATCTTCAACAAATTTTGACATCACAGCTTCCATGATGAAAACCAAGGTACAAATCTCTCAACTGGAATATCTTCAGGATCATCTAGAACAAGTAGATCAGATTCTCAATGTTGTAAAAAAGCAAGTTGTGCTCAAGTCATCTATTCTAGCAGGAGCAAAGCCTAAAATGCATCCCAGTGATTATGTGACTCTGGCAGAGATAGAAATTGAAGATCAGAACATTGCTTGTTCTGAAAAGATACTGACAGAGGACTCAATGTCATGGACAACACAGTTCGATGGAGGTTGTTCAGATACAAGTTCAGAAGCAGGGGAAGTGATCATCTCCCCTAAAGGATAGTTGCACTCACCTATGAAATTAGAATTCACTGAGGCTGACAAAGAGGTGCTTTTGTTAGGACTCAAAGATGTTGAAGACATAGGAATCAAACTCCTATGTATTAAAGGTGAATTGGAGCTGATCCATGAGCTAGTCAAAGGATATTTTCAAGTTAGCAAAGATCACCTACGACATTATAGAAATCGACTTTGGAACTCGATCGATTGGTTTGAAGAGTTCAACATCTCGAGGATGGACTATAGCAGAACTAATGCCTCAGGGATATCAACTTTCCCATTTGCATCATATTCTAACTTATGTCAGAGTACCTTTGCTTGGATAAACAAATCCTTGAGAATCTTCATCCCAGAGGGATTGTCTCCTAAAATTCCCATCAGAAGAGAAGTAAATCCTTTCAGGCAAAAACAACATCGATGGGAGGCTCTTCGCGCTACCATGAAGCAGGCAATACTAAAAACATTTATTCCCTTTGGGGACGAGGTGAGTTTTTTGTAAATAGTTTATTTTGGTTTAACGTCATGTTGTTATGTGTTTCCCCGTTTAGTAAAGTATCATCGTGTTTTAGGTGTTTTCTTAGGTAGTCTTGTTTTAGAATGAGTTGGTGAACTCTAATTCTTAGGTGTGTTTGGAAATAAGTCCTGACTTAGTTACCCAACTGATAAAAGTACTGGTCTGCAAAAATTGAGATTCTCGGTTCTCCTATGTTGTAGGTATCTGACATGGTCACCAGATGGAGCCTAATGTTGTACCCAAAATAATTTTTTGGCATTCTGTATAAATTGAGCTAAATCATGTAAAAATGTCATCAAAAGCTTGTTTTAGGTCAAACCCGAAATGAGGTATTTGTGGGTTTTAGTCGAGGAACACTTGTGCAAAATTCTAAAAAATTGAAAATTAGGGTTTTACACCCCTATTTTCGAGGAAACCCCCAAAAATAGGACCTTTTCAAAAACAATTGAAAATGATTTTGATAGGATTAATTGACTTCACGATCACACTGGTCAAGTCAGAATCATCAAAAGAAATTTTTTACTATGGTGGGTCTATTTCTATTTTTCAGGAACAAAGTTAGGAGCTTCGTAGCCATTAATGGCAGATTGGCCAATACCAGGTGCTGAAAGCTAAGCTTCAAAAGCTTCAACGACGCAACCATGGCGAAAAAGGACAAAAAAGGTGATCTTTGACAAAGGAGATTTTTGAAACTGAAAAAGCTCAAAATTTGACTTTGGAAATGCTACCAAGGAGAAGTCAATTCAAAATGTGCAAAAAGAGCCCTTTTTAGAGAAAGGAACCCTTGAATCTTAGGGGCCAAATGTAGTCACCAGATTAGTCCAAGGCAGCCATCCTCAGTGAGATCATCTGATAAAGTGATCACCGGAAAATGTCAACAAAGTACGAAGAGGCTATTATAAAGATACATCCAAAAAATGACAAAAGATAAAAAGATGCCATTTGACAAAGGAGATTCTGGAAACTAAAACAGGCCAAAATTTGACTAACTTTGGAAACGTTACGAAGGAGAAATAAGTCCATAATGCAAAAGAACCCTTTTCAGAGAGGGGCACCCTTGATTCTCAGGGGCCAAATGCAGTCACTTAATTCATCCAAGGCAGTCATCCTCTATGTTCTCTTGTTGGATCGACAACGTAACAATCAACAAGATCATCTAATGAAGTGATCATCGGCAAATGTCAGCACAGTGAGAAGAGGCAGTTGAAGAAGACATCAAAAATGGTTGTTTAGCATGAGAAAAAGCGCCCTTGTTAAGAAAAGGCACCCTTCAATGAGGTGGTGAAAATGTAACCCGTTGAGAAATGTCTCCTTCGAGAGACCTCTTTGATCCTATTTCAGCTCGACAATGAATTTGTTAGCAAGCCTGTGAGATGAGTCAAATGATTGTAGTAATAGATCAATTAAACATGCTAATTGAAGGATAAATAAGTAAGATACAAACTAAAGCGCCCCTGTTGGCCTGGGGCGCCCATCATTTTGAAGTACCTAATGACCCCGTCAATAGTTGTTGTGTATAATGAACATGTTCAACTATCATCCAACCTCTCGATCAAATAAGAAGCAATCTCATCGGACTTGCCAAGAAAATGGTGGAAGCAATGAAGTGGAAAATGTCCCAGAAAGAGACTGGATGTAAAACATGGTAAAACGTGCTAAGGCATGGGAGAAAGAGCCTTTTTCAGAGAAAGGCACCCTTTATTTTGGGCCCTTAAATGTTGTCAAATGGCAAAAGTTTCTCCAAGATGACCTTCACTATTTGGGTCAATCTCAACAATGAAGTTATCAACATGGTAATCTAACGAAGCTGATCAACCTGGACTAAGGATCAAACAGAGGTCATTCAACATGAAAATGATGAAAAAGGGACTCAAAATCAAAAGGGACACCCAAAAAGGTCAAAGGCATGTTTTGTTGGCCAAATAAGATATTTTGGAGGAAAACTTGGCCAATTCATCCCACAATCAATGGAAACCTACCTTTTGAACTCTAGATCAATCCAAATCGGCTTTAGATCATTCGTTAGGCTCCCAAACTTCATGGATTCAAGCATAAATCTCTATATGATCAAGCCTAGGTGTCCATTGTGCTCATTTCTTTGCAGGTTAATGATCAAGAACAAAAATAAGCTCTCAAGGATGCCATTTTTAGATTTGGCCAAGGTTTTTGACTGTTCTTCGATATTTCTTGAAGATCAAAAGCAAAAGAAGATTTCTAATCAGAGGCTGGATCCAAAGACATATTTTCTCAGGGAGTCAGATTAAAAATACTTCCAATCCATCTTTTGTCTAATTCTCTTCTTGTCTTAGGTATTCTTTCATTTCACACAAATCAACAGTCTACCACAAATCTAATCAACTGGGCAAAGTCAGAATAATTTTCCAGTAAAACCCATCTCGTCAGATTTTCAAGAATCAACCAACTTGCTGCCCCTATTTTTGGGGGTTTTTCCGAAAATGTTTCAAAATCAAAATTCTGAGGAACTAGGTTTGTTCAACATTGAAGCACAAACAAAACCCATGTGCTAGATTTTTTTTCGAAGAAATACTTCTCAGCAAGTGGCTATTTTTAGGGGTTTTCAGAAGTTGTCTAAACATTTCCGTGTTTACAGTCAACAAGCAAGTTTTTTCTTCACGGAATGACAATTTGGCATCCTTGGGCTCCAATTGAACAACCAGACCTTGCACCAACAACTCTCCAACCAGATCTCACACATATTGTTGGAGAGCAAAAGGACATCATCAGAAGTCTGTGGATTTTTATCTTTGAAAAGAATACGTCACCCACTCATCGGAGAGCTGCAACAATTACTCTACACGAAGAAGAAAGAAATGTTGATCTTGCAGCTAAGAGCCTAGTGTTACCACCTCCTATGTGGCAGTAAGCATCTTGGCTTACCAGTAACGAAGAGGTCATTCCAACCACAGAGCAACCAAAGTTACCAAGAGCAACAGCTTGTGCAAGGAGAGGAGATGCCACGCCATCAAAGCATTGACTATCCGAAGACAAAAGAAGTCAAGACATGGATCAAAGAGTTGTTGATCGGAAGTGGTGTGGTGTGAAAAGACACCTAGGCTGGGGCGTCCTAGTCTCTAGCAAGGCATTTATGATTAATAGTTAGTTAACTTGATGACTCATTCCAAGTTAACCAACTATCCCTTGAATGATGCATGCCTATCCCTATCTATGGGGTGGTTTTTTTTAGCTTCCATTGATTGTGGATGTTTGTTTTGACTCCACTAATCATGTATGACTTATCCCATAAATCACGGATGTCTATCTTAGAGACACCTACTTTGTATTCAATTTCACCTTTAGTTTAGTTTCAGTCAACTGAAGTAGTTTCCAATTGACTCTTTGTTTGGTTTCAGTTAACTGAAGTCGATTTCCAGTTAACTATTTGTTCCCCCTTTTAGGAATAAATCTTGCTAATTTATTGGCAAGAACTCATTGTTAACTCAAGGAGATTTTGGGATTTCCCACTCCTTTGAGTTCTATAAATAAGATCCTTGGGCTCATTATTTGTTTAACCTTTACTTTCTATGCAAAATTGTTGCGCCATTGTTGCCAACAACTTTGAAAGTGAATATTTGTTCACTCTTGGATGAGAGTTCATTGGTTGATTGTAATTGTGCATGAGTTCGGGCCTTTGTTGTCTCAATCTTTGTAACTCGTTGATGAAGCTTGAAGAAGGAAATCAAAAGGTGCTTGCATTTTGATCTACATATTTGAGTTCTATCTACGTTTTGTATCTAATAGCTTGTTGTTTCATTTCCCTGCAAGGATAAGGGTTCCTCCTCCTTGGATATATGTTATTAATAATTGTCGTTTGTTGTTGTTTAATGGATTGTCCTTCAAGATATACTTCGGATAGGGGTTCCTCCTCCTTAGGAAGTTTGTCAGCCAAGACATCATAATTTTTTGTTTCTTTTAAGTCATTTCCTAGCCCATACCTCGGATAGGGGTTCCTCCTCCTTGGTAGGTCTCAGATCCAACTTACTGTGAAGAGTGTTTGCTTGTATAAAACCTTATCCCTGCATATATCCGAGAGTTCAGAGCCTCAGCCATATTCTAAGGAGATGGTAGATTCAAGTGATCCAACCCATCCATTCCTGCTCCTATGCCCTCATGCTCTGTTTACCTTGAGGATAGATGATAGATTAAAATCTAGAATAGTCGTAGTTAAGATCTACTGGAACCAGAGAAAAAGCTTAGCTACAACGCATTGTGTTTATGCACCCTTGTGTCCTACCGTTGAGTACAAAAAGATAGGAACTTTAGTTTACCCTACCCTTCCTTACGCATTACATTAGTAGAGAGGGACTTCTCCTCTTTAAATAACGAAGAAGTGTTGCAAAATATTTGTAATAGTTGAACATTTACAATTAGCACTCTAGAGGTGCTAATTTAAACACCAACAATTTTTTGGTGCCCACCATGGGGCAACGAGGCATCAAACTTCAAGAAAAGCTTAACACTTTTATGTCACAGGAATGATCCTCTGGCATCCGATTGCATGATCCATACAAGAAGAAATGGATGGTAACAACAAAAATAGTGGTAAGAGGCATCCACCTTCATTACCTTAGGGTAATAGTGTTGGACCTTTGGCTTTTCAAGTAAATCATGAGTTACCTAAAGGGTCAAGGAAACACTTTCCCAAATTTCGTGGCGATGGAAGTCAACACCCAAATGAACATTTTGTTGCATTTACAACGGCTTGCACCATCTTTCATGTGCCACATGAAGATATCACAGTGCGTCTCTTTGTGGAGACTCGTGTTGGGAATGCTACGAACAAGTTCAGTCACCTAAAGCCAGGCATTATTACAAGCTGGGAGACTATGAGCGAGAAGTTTTTGGCGAGATTCAAGCCCGCTAAAGACAATCATATGTTGTTTTCCCAACTTGCAAATTCAAAGATGGAATGCAACAGACACATGAGGGAATTTGTATCAAGATTTAATCATCTTGTCACAAGACTTTCTACTATGCTTGATCCATCACTAGAGATTCTAATGAGTTTTTTCATAAATGCTCTTCCATCAGAGATAGCCTTCTTCTTGAAGATGGTAAGAGAAACATACTTGAAGAGTGTGCAAGAACATGCCATCAGGTTGGAGGATAATATGATCACTTCCGGCTTGATGAAAACATATTCTATTAAATCTCTAGTTCACCAACCGTACCAACCAAAGAGAGATAATCTTCAGCCATGGTTTCCAACATCTCCATCAAAACCAATGATTGAAGCTGCACACAGAGTAGTATTTTGTTGTTTCCATGATAGTGATGAATATATCGGATCCATGTGTCCTGAGAATCTGAGAATGACCCAAATCATGGGATACGTTGAAGCTACTCCCAGTTCTAGTTTTGTATCAACATGTTTGAATGTTTCCTTACCACAAACGAACAACTTCAATGGAGACCCCACACCGGAAAACTTTGAACCCATTATTAAAGAAGAAAAAGAAGCATACACTTCAAAGCATAGAAAGAAGAGGAAGAAAGACATAAATCAAATGAAAAGGGTGAAGAGGCGCCTTCCACTTCCAATCCCATACCTTCACAGAAGAACGCTATGCCAGTTTCTCAAGATCCATCTTCAACAAATTTTGACATTGTAGCTTCCATTATGAAAACCAAGGTACAAATCTCTCAACTGGAATATCTTCAGGATCATCCAGAACAAGTAGATCAGATTCTCAATGTTGTAAAAAAGCAGGCTATGCTCAAGTCATCTATTCCAGCAGGAGCAAAGCCTAAAATGTGTCCCAGTAATTATGTGACTCTGGAAAAGATAGAAATTGAAGATCAGAACATTACTTGTTCTGAAAAGAGACTGATAGAGGACACAAGGTCATGGACAACACAATTCGATGGAGGTTGTTCAGATACAATTTCAAAAGCAAGGGAAGTGATCATCTCCCCTAAAGGACAGTTGCACTCACCTGTGAAATTAGAATTCACTGAGGCTGACAAAGAGGTGCTTTTTTTAGGCCTCAAAAATGCCAAAGACATAGGAATCAAACTCCAATGTATTAAAGGTGATCTGGAGCTAATCCATGAGCTGGTCAAAGGATATTTTTAGGTCAACAAAGATCACCTATGGCATTATAGAAATCGATTTTGGAACTCAATTGACTAGTTTGAAGAGTTCAACATCTCGAGGATGGACTATAGTAGAACTAATGCCTCAAGGATATCAACTTTCTCATTTGCATCATATTCTGACTTCTGTCAGAGTACCTTTGCTTGGATATACAAATCCCTAATAATCTTCATCCCAAAGGGATTGTCTCCTGCAATTCCCATCAGAAGAGAAGTAAAGCCTTTCAGGCATAAACAACATCGATGGGAGGCTCTTTGCACTGCCATGAAGCAGACAATACTTGAAACATTTAGTCCCTTTGGGGACGAGTTGAGTTCTTTGTAAATAGTTTCTTTTGTTTTAACGTTATGTTGTTATGTGTTTCCCTGTTAAGTAAAGTATCGTTGTGTTTTAGGTGTTTTATTAGCTAGTCTTGTTTTAGAATAAATTGGTGAACTCTAATTCTTTGGTGTGTTTGGAAATAAATCCTGACTCTATTACCCAACTGATAAAAGTACTAGTCTGCAAAACTTGAGATTCTCGGTTCTCTTATGTCATAGGTATCCAACATGGTCACCAGACGGAGCCTAATGTTGTACCCAAAATATTTTTTTGGCATTCTCTATAAATTGAGCTAAATCATGTAAAAATGTTGTCAAAAGTTTGTTTTAGGTCAAACCCGACATGAGGTCTTTGTGGGTTTTTGTCAAGGAACACTCGTGCAAAATTTTGAAATTTTGAAAATTAGAGTTTTCCTCCCTTATTTTAGGGGAAACCCCCCAAAATAGGACCTTCCTGGAAACAATTGAAAATGATTTTGGTAGGATTAATTGACTTCACAATCACACTAGTCATGTCAGAATCATCAAAAGACATGTTTTACTCTGGTGGGTCTATTTATGTTTTTCAGGAAAAAAGTTAGGAGCTTCGTAGCCATTAATGGAAGATTGGCCAGTACCAAGTGTTGAAAGCTAACCTTCAAAAGCTTCAATGATGCAACCATGGTGGAAAAGGAAAAAAATGGTGATCTTTGACGAAGGAGATTATTGAAACTAAAAAAGGTTGAAATTCGACTAACTCTGGAAATGCTACCAAGGAGATGTCAGTTCAAAATGTACAAAAAGAGCCCTTTTTAGAGAAAGGCACCCTTGAATCTCAGGGGCCAAATGTAGTCACCAGATTCATCCAAGGTAGTCATCCTTGGCATTCTCCTGCTAGCTCGACAACGAAACATTAAGTGAGATCATCTAATAAAGTGATCACCAACAAATGTCAACAAAGTGTGAAGAGGTTGTTATAAAGAGATCCAAAAAATGACAAAAGATAAAAAGATACCATTTGACGAAGCAAATTTTGGAAACTAAAAGAGGCCAAAATTTCACCAACTCTAGAAACGTTATGAAGGAGAAATTAGTCCATGATGCAAAAGAGGCCTTTTCAGAGAGGGGCACCCTTGATTCTCAAGGGCCAAATGCAGTCACTTAATTCATCCAAGGTAGTCATCCTCTACATTCTCTTGTTGACTCGACAACGTAACAATCAGCAAGATCATCTAATGAAGTGATTGCCGGAAAATATCAGCATAGTGAGAAGAAACAGTTGATGAAGACATTAAAAATGGTTGTTTAGCATGAGAAAAAGTGCCCTTGTCAAGCAAAGGCGCCCTTCAATGAGGTGTTCAAGATGTAACCCATTGGGAAATGTCGCCTTTGAGAGACCTCTTCGATCCCGTTTCAGCTCAACAATGAATCTGTCAGCAAGCCTGTGAGACGAGTCAAATGATTGTAGTAACAGATCAACTAAACATGCCAATTAAAGGATAAATAAGTAAGATACAAGCTAAAAGCACCCCTGGTGGCAAGGGGCACCCATCTTTTTGAAGTACCTAATGACCCCGTCAGTAGTTGTTGTGTATAGTGAACTTGTTCAGTTATCAGCCAACCTCTCGATCAAATCAAGAGCATTATCATCGAACATGCTAGGAAACCAATGGAAGCAATCAAGTGGAAAACGTCCCAGAAAGAGACGAAATGTAAAACATGGTAAAATGTGCTAAGGCATGGGAGAAAGAGCCTTTTCTAAAGAAAGACGCCCTTTATTTTGGGCCCTTAAATGTTGTCAAATGGTAGAAGGTTCTCCAAGATGACCTTCACTATTTGGGTCAATCTCAACAACGAAGCTATCAGCACGGGAATCTAACAAAGTTGATCAACCTAGACTGAGGATCAAATAGAGGTCATTCAACATGAAAATGATGAAAAAGAGACTCAATATCAAAAGGGACGCCCAAAAAGGTCAAATGCATGTTTTGTTGACCAAATAAGATATTTTGGAGGCAAACTTGGCCAATTCACCCCACAATCAGTGGAAACCTACCTTTTCAACTCCAAATCAAGCTAAATCGGCTTTAGATCATTAGTTAGGTTCCCAAACTTCATGGATTCAAGCACACATCTCTATATGATAAAGCCTAGGTGTCCCTTATGCTCATTTCTTTGCAGGTTGATGATCAAGAACAACAATAAGCTCTCAAGGATGCCATTTTTAGATCTGGCCAAGCTAGGAGACCAGTGTTACCATCTCCTGCATAGCAGTAAGCATCCTAGCTTACTAGCAGCGAATAGGTCATTCCAACCACGGAGCTGCCAAAGTTACCAAGAGTAGCAACTTGTGCAAGGAGAGGAGATTCCACATCATCAAAGCATTGACTATCTGAGGATGGAATAAGTCAACACATGGATCGAAGAGCTGCTGACCGGAGGTGGTGAGGTGTGAAAAGACACCTAAGCTAGGACGTCCTAGTCTCTAGGAAGGCATTTCTAATTAATAGTTAGTTAACTTGATGACTCATTCCAAGTTAACCAACTATCCCTCGAATCATGCATGTCTATCCCTATCTATGGGGTGGTTTGTTTTGACTTCCATTGATTGTGGATGTTTGTTTTGACTCCACTAATCACAAATGACTTATCCCATAAATCATGGATGTCTATCTTAGAGACACCTACTTTGTATTAAAATTCATCTTTAGGTTAGTTTCAGTCAATTGAAGTAGTTTCCAGCTAACTCTTTCTTTAGTTTCAGTTAACTGAAGTAGATTTCTAGTTAACTATTTGTTCCCCCTTTTTAGGAATAAATCCTGCTAATTGATTGGAAAGAACTCATTGTTAACTCAAGGAGATTTTGGGGTTTCCCACTCCTTGGAGTTCTATAAATAAGAGCCTTGGGCTCATTATTTGTTTAACCTTTACTTGCTATGCAAAATTGTTGCGCTATTGTTGCCAACAAATTTGAAAGTGAATATTTGTTCACTCTTGGATGAGAGTTCATTGGTTGATCGTAATTGTGCGTGATTTCATGCCTTTGTTGTCCCAATCTTTGTAACTCATTGATGAAGCTTGAAGAAGGAAATCAAAAGGCGTGTGCATTTTGATCTACATATTTGAGTTCTTTCTATGCTTTGTATCTAATAGCTTGTTGTTTAATTTCCCTCCTCGGATAGGGGTTCCTCCTCCTTGGATATATGTTATTAACAATTGTCGTTTGTTGTTGTTTAATGGATTGTCCTTCAACCTATACTTTGGATAGGGGTTCCTCCTCCTTAGCAAGTTTTTCAACCAAGACATCGTAATTTGTTGTTTCTTGTAAGTCATTTCCTAGACCATACCTCGGATAGGGGTTCCTCCTCCTTGGCAGGTCTCAAATCCAAGTTATCGTGAAGAGTGTTTGCTTGTATAAAACCTTATCCTTGCATATATCCAAGAGTTCAGAGCCTCGGGCATATTCTAAGGAGACGGTAGATTCAAGTGATTCAACCCATCCATTCCCGCTCTTATGCCATCATGCTCTATTTACCTTGAGGATTTAGGATAGATTAAAAGCTAGAATAGTCATAGTTAAGATCTGCCGAAACTAGAGAAAAAGCTTAGCTACGGCGCATTGTGTTTATTCACCCTTGTGTCCTACCGTTGAGTAAAAAAAGATAGGAACTTTAGTTTACCCTACCCTTCCTTACACATTACATCAGCAAAGAGGTACTTCTCTTTAAATAACGAAGAAGTGTTGCAAAACTTTTGTAATAGCTGAACGTTTACAATCAACACTCCAGAGGTGCTAATTTAAACGCCAATAGTTTTCTAGTGCCCATCGTGGGGAAACAAGGCATCAAACTTCAAAAAAATATTAACGCTTTTATGTCACGTGAATGATCCTCTGGCATCCGATTGCATGATCCATACAAGAAGCAATGGATGGTAGCAATAAAAATGTTGGCAAGAGGCGTCCACCTTCATTACCTTGGGGTAATAGTATTGGACCTCTGGCTTTTCAAGTAAATCATGAGTTACTACCTAAAGGGTCAAGGAAACACTTTCCCCAATTTCATGGCGATGGAAGTCAACACCCAAATGAACATTTTTCTGCATTCACAACGGCCTGCGCCATCTTGCATGTGCCACATGAAGACATTGTAGTGTGTCTCTTTGTGGAGACTCTTGTTGGGAATGTTGCAGACTGGTTTAGTCACCTGAAGCTAGGAATTATTACAAGCTAGGAAACTATGAGCAAGAAGTTTTTGGCGAGATTCAAGCCCACTGAAGACAATCATATGTTGTTTGCCCAACTTGAAAATTCAAAGATGGAACACAACGAACACATGAGGGAATTTGTATCAAGATTTAATCATCTTGTCACAAGACTTTCTTCTACGCTCGATCCATCACCAGAGATTCTAATGAGTTGTTTCATAAATTCTCTTCCATCAGAGATAGCCTCCTTCCTGAAGATGGCGAGAGAAACAGAAGGGAAGAGTGTACAAGAACAAGCTATTAGGTTGGAGGATAATATGACCACTTCCAGGTTGATAAAAATAGATTCTATCAAATCTCTAGTTCAGCAACCATACCAACCAAAGAGAGATAATCTTCAGCCATGGTTGGCAACATCTCCATCAAAACCAATGATTGAATCTACACATAGTGCAGTATTTTTTTGTTTCCATGACAGTGATGAACATACTGGATCCACGTGTCCTAAGAATCTGAGAATGACCCAAATCATGGGATATGTTGAAGTTGCTTGCAGTTCTAGTTTTGTACCAACAAGTTTGAATGTTGTCTTACCATAGACGGACAACTTTGATGGAAAATCTACAACGGGAAACTTTGAATCCATTATTAAAGAAGAAAAAGAAGCATACCGTCAGTATTCTCTTGCAATGAATCATAAACAAGATTTTGAAAATAAAATAATTGGGCTACACAAATCTAATCGACCGTGTGTGATCTCATGAAAGAAAAGGAAATTCAACTATTAAAATATTATGATTATCTTAAATACTTCAAAATTTGACAAACAGAGTAAAGTAAACCAAATTTAATATGCTGAAAAGGTCCACAGATCCAAAGGAAAGAATATTTTCATATGCTAGGTTTGTCCAAGGCTATGTACAATCAAATGTATGGTGATTTTGATTTTAATATCCATGCAACTTTTGAAGATGTCACTGGCCTTACAAATTTGCAAAAACAAAACTAACCCAAATCAAATATCTCAATGAAGCTTCTTCTTAAGAAAATTTTATGGAGAATAAATCTCTTTAAACTAAAACCCAAGTAGGGCGGACATTATAGGCATATGGATGGAAAAGAAATTAGATGCAAAAGGAAACTCAAACGCAACAAGTTTGGTTAGGGTATGTATTTGATATTTGGGTAAAAAATCTATTTACTAAACAATCTATTAAATTCTCAAATGTGAAAAAAATATAAGTTACACAACTTATCTTATCAAGAAAACTGATGTACAATCTTGGTTCATCTGTTGGAAGCTGAAAATTTTCAACAAAACTATCAAAGATAATACGCATCATTCTAGGGATAGCGGCAGCGGGCTCAAGATAGGGAGCTCAGGACAACAGCTCAAGAGGATATGCATTCCAGATAGCGGGTCCACGTGGTTTTGGAGGTTTGTGCGGATTAGCACAGAGAGACAGCAAAAGGGCAGAATGTGGTCAAACCGGCAGCCAACAGCAATCGCCTTTGGCCTGGTTCTGAGGAAAATTGACATTTTTAAAGTCATCCCGTGAAAGCAAAGATTCGCTTTGTCTTCTTCGTAAACAGGTTAGATGCGGGCCTTGCTTCTTTCTTTTGCCTGTTGATTCTTTGTTTTCATCAGTTTCCTGTCTCTCTTTTGCAACGTCAAAACAGGGGGGTGAAAACTATAGTGGTTAATGCATGGTAAATCATGGTTAAGCAATCATTAAAATCTTAGACTATCACACTCGGGGAAAATCAGGGACCTGCAGGGGAAATAACTCCTTTTTCAATAGAAAATGCACATTCTTTGAATCTAGGGCTTGTAGGGCTTGCGTCGGGTGGCTGTGAGTCAATATACAGTCCCTAAATTCAAATAGTTGCCTCCTGGGTAAGAAGGCTTTACCAGGAAGGTAGACATATCCCCTGGGATCAATCATTACAAGCTACAAAGGGACCTGCAATCTCATTCTTAAACTCTCAAGCAGGTGATTTAGTCAGGCCTTCGAAATCATTTTACCCAGAGGTCTCTCAAGTTTTTTCAACTGGCACAAAGGGGAAGTTGGTGTTTGTGAATGCAAAGCAGTATAAAGGGATTTTAAGGCGTAGGAAAAACAAAAAATTGAAACTGTCACAGAAAAAAAACTCATCATGATTTTACCAAAAGGTAGAAACAATGTAAGTTTCACTATTAACATGCCCCATTTAATAGATGATCAAACAGAGAAAGGGGAAGTTAAGGGTAAAAAGGGGGATATTTTGTCATCTCAAGAGGCTCTGATGCTAACCCAAAAAAAAATAGGAAGTTTTACAATAAGCAAAGGGGATGGAGTAGAAATGCCCCAAGACAATTTGGACTCCTACAGTCCAACAACCACTCCTTTGTTGTGGTCATCTGAGCTCTACGTGAGTGAGCTCATGAGCATGAAAAAGAGGGTTGAACTCTTAGAAATGAAAGGGCAGCGTGATGATTCCAAGCTAAAATAAATACTAGATGCCAACTGGAATCATGCAAGGGAAAACATGTTGCTTAAGGAGCAAGTAATAAGCTTGCAAAGTAAGATGGAAAGAGGTCAAGAAGAGCTGGTCACTTTAAAGCAAGATTTAGAACAAGCAAAATCAACAGAAAAAAAGAACTCAAAGGCAACGTTGGGGAATGACACAGCACATCTAGAAGCGATCCAATCAGCAATTTTAGACATGGTAACAAGTGAAAGTAAGCTAAAAGATCAAATAGAGGAGGCCAAATCTTGGGCACAAGTCATAAATGGATCATCAACCACGCAAAATGAAATCATCGAGAAACACATAAAGATGCAATTAAGAGAAGAAAAAGTCAAGCAAGACAAAGCTAGAAACATCATCATCAAAGGTTTGAAGGACTTTGGGGAAAAGGAGAGGACTGATATCTTAGCAAGGGACTTTCTCAAGGACCAACTAAAATGGGCAGGAAAAATTCTACGGGCAGATAGGATTGGAAAGAAAACAGAGACAGGGAGGGATAGACATGTAAGGGTTGTCTTAGGTAGCACGGAAGACAAGAATGCAATCCTAAAGAATAGGGGTTCCCTTAGAGGCACTCAAATCTTCTTAGATGAAGACCTAACATTTGATCAACAAGAAGAGCGAAGGAAGGAGTGGGTGAAAGTGAAATCAGCAAGGGATGCTAGAAAATGGGCATGGTTGAAAAATGGGAAAGCTCAAATTAGTGAGCGATCATCACACAATAGATAGGGATTTGGGGCCCCACGAGAGTATTTGCACATAGTAAGTTGGAATTGTAGGGGTTACCCGTGGAGAAGAGGACCGGGGTTGGGGCCCATAGTAGAAGGGAAAGACGTTATCATTCTTACAGAAACTCATGAGCATGATAGTGGCAAAGTTCCAGATTTTGAAGGGTATGTTAAAATCTTAGTGTGGAATGAAGGGACTGAAACAGGTAAGGGGCATGGAGGGATTACAGTCCTAATAAAAGAAGCTTGGGGAGAGATGATAAAAGTTGAAAAAATGGATTCAAACAAGCAGTTTATATGGATAAAAATAACAGAAAATGGGGCAATAATTTGGCTGGCTGCATGTTATTTTGCTCCCAAAAACTCAAAGGGTTACAAGAAGAGAAAGATGGATAATGAAGACCCTTTTGCTGCGCTAAAAAAGGACATTTCTATTTTTAGCTCTTTGAGAAAAATAGTGCTAATGGGGGACTTTAATGCAAGGATAGCCAACAATCAATCCATTCAGTTGGGTAGTAGTGGGGGGGAAGACAACAACCCTCTTTGGCTTGAGCAGTCGGAAGTTCAACCTTGGGAAAGGACCTCACAAGATGGCAGTGGGGGTGTGTCACACTTTGGAGTGGAGTTACTTGGTTTATGTAGCTTATATGGCATGGTAATTTGTAATGTTATGAAAATGTGGCCAAATTCAGAAGGTATCACTTGAAAAACCTACAATGGGAAAAGTGTGGTAGACTATGTGTTATGTTCTCAAAATTCGGTCTCTAGGTTGCTGGAGTTCAATATTGGGTGTTGTCCTATTGGCCTAAATTCTGATCATATGCCCCTTCTTGCTAAATTTAACATTCATGATGGCAACCAGCAAGATGGCAAAAATCAGTACTCCCATAAGAAGGCTCACTCACAAGGAAAAATCCTTGTGAATCATGAAAATCAAGAAATCTTTGTTGCTGCGCTGGATCATCACCTCCAAGAAAGAAAAAACATACCGTGCAATGAAAGCAATGAAAAAAATGAATACATTAGCAGCAATATGTTGGTTCCACTAATTCACAAGGCTCTTGAGGGTTGTAAGAGATCTCCAACCAAGAAAGGGATTTCAAATACTTTTCCTGCTAACCCATGGTATGATGAGGAGTGCAAAGCAGCAAGAAGATTGGTCAAAAAGAATATGTCAAACAAAGAAAGTAAAGTAAACTACAAAAGGTTGGTAAAATCTAAAAAAGCAAGCTATGTGAACTTAAGAAGGAAAGAGTAAATTACTTTGGGTAAACACAATCCCAAAAGCTTTTGGAGAGTTGCAACAA
The DNA here is from genome assembly GCA_007258455.2 of Sequoia sempervirens. Lineage (NCBI taxonomy): Eukaryota > Viridiplantae > Streptophyta > Pinopsida > Cupressales > Cupressaceae > Sequoia > Sequoia sempervirens. The sequence continues at coordinate 23,660 of VDFB02006980.1, read as the reverse complement.
AGAAGAGTCAGATAGAAAATAATATCACTGGGAAGCAGTGGTTAGAGTATGCGAAGCTCTTGTATGAACGACCGGTGGAGAAAATCAAGCCCCCTTTAATTCATGCCTCAAGTGAGCTCTTCTCGGAGGAGGATATCAAGAAAGGCATAAAAAATTTAGCAAATGGTAAGGCTCAAGATATTGATGGGCTGCAGGCTGAATTCTTAAAATGGGGTTGTGAGCTCCTCACACCTCACATCAAATACCTCTTTAATAGCATCACTCAAAATGGCTTTCTGGCTAAATGGGCTACAAGTGTGGTCATCCCCTTACATAAAAGTGGGGATATCAATAATCCCTCTAACTATCGGACTATAATGGTCAATCCTCTTCTTGGTAAACTTTATGGAAGCATGTTAGAGCGCAGAATCAGTAATTGGGTCAAAAGGGAAGGTAAAAGGGCAAAGGCGCAGGCTAGTTTCAGACCAAGGCATTCTACCATAGATCATTGCATCATGCTTAGGCACTTCACTGAGAAAGTTTGGGACACTCAAGGGGCTAAATCTTTTTGTTGTTTCGTTGATTTCAAAAAAGCCTTTGACACGGTACCTAGGGACAAGTTGTGGAACAGAATGAAGGAACTTGGTATTCCTGATGAACTTAGAGCAGCAATCCATAAACTTTATGAGAAAGTCAGCGCTAAAATTAGAACAAAAGATGGTATGTTTGAATGCTTTGGTAGTGACATCAGGGTCAAACAGGGTTGTCCCCTATCTCCCACTCTGTTTGGCTTATATATTGACAAGCTTGAAGAATGGTTAAACAAAACTGATGGAGAGGGTATTCAACTAGCTAGTTATGTGGTGAAGTTACTTTTATATGCAGATGATCTTATCTTAATTGCAAAATCTGCTCCTGGTTTGAGAGATCATTTAAAGGCTCTCGAGCTCTTTTGCCAGGAGGTTGGTATGCAAGTTAACACCAACAAAACCAAAATCATGATTTTATCTTTGAAAAGGAAGAAGCAGCAGTTTAATTTCATCTTTGAGGGCAGCCCTTTGGAGGTGGTGGAAGAATACAAATATCTTGGTATTGATTTCCATAATAGGCTCAGCTGGGAGACTTGCAGGGCGAAAAGGATTCAGGGTGGCTGGAAGGCGTCTTATTTACTATAGAACAGATGTAGGAAAGCAGAGTTATGGGATTGGACGACCAAGAAAACCCTTTTTGGTTTGTTGGTGGCACCGGTTGTCCTCTATGGTTGTGAGGTTTGGGGGGTAGCATGTCAAACCACAAGTGGAGGCAAGTTGAAAGAATTCAAAAGAATTTGATCACTACTAGCATCAAAGTCAAATCTTCGATTCCGTATGAGATTCTCTTGGCTGAAACTGGTATGTTCCCATTGGAGGCATCTGCTGCCATTCGGTTAATAAGTTATTTAAAAAAAGTTGAGAACATGGATTGGCACCGCTGGCCCAAAATGGTTGTTAGGGAGGAGCTAAACCGTAGAAAGAAGACTTGGATGAAGCAAAATAGTAAGTGGTTGAACAAATGGAACATTAAACTACATGAGTGTCCCAACACTAATGCTGAGATAAAAAAAATTGTGCTAGAAAAGTTTAGGGCTACTATGTGGACAAAGCAAGTTGGCCGTAAAAAGTCACATTATATCTAGGAGTTCAACCCCACGTGGGAGCATGATGAGAAAGACTATCTAAGGGTTACAATTAAAGGCAAGGCTAGGCTTTTGGTCGCTCAATTAAGAACCGGGTCACACCATCTTAGGTGCGAGACAGGTAGGTGGGTTGTCCCCAAGGAGGCTTGGGAGCAAAGAACTTGTATTTTTTGCAACAAAGGGACTGTCGAGACTGAATGGCACTTCATGATTGACTGTGCTGCTTATGATGATATATGTATCCAATATGAAGACAATTTGAAGGTGGATAATCTAAATGAGCTTTTTAGGGAGACTAGACTCCTCAAAACTGCTAGCTTTCTGATCAAGATCTATAATAGAAGGGCTGACATGGAAAAGAACTTGAAAATGGTTAAAGTTTCGGTGCTTGGTCCCATAGACTGATGGTCTCGTGGACGTCATTAAAAACCATTCATTCATCCATTCATTCTAAATAGATTAGGAGAAAGTGCCTACACAAATGCGCTTTGAACATGTAAAAAAGTGTTGGCAGACGCAAGCATGGGGAGCATCTCTTTCTCTCCAGGTAGAGTTCGTTTCTTTTTCATGACATGGATAGTTTCTTCCATCTATTCATTGGGGTTGAAGCGAGATCAAACATAGAGAATAGGAAGGTCTAAATTTTGAATCAAAAATTTGCACCGCACAATGAATATGTAGAACCAGTAGTCTGTTCCCCCCTCATTTATATGGAATGTGATTTTCTTCCCTAGATACTCGCATAATGTCTTGCAATGAACTTGGTAAACATGCAAATCACAGAGATCGGATAAATGCAACAAGGAAATAAAACATATGAAGGATATATACCTAACATGAACTTGAAACAATGGCCCACACATTCACCATGACGTGTGAATTGGGGGGAATGAAATGCCCCATTATTACCCTCGAAGAATTTGGAGATGCATGAGGAAGCATAAGTGATGTTGGAGGATGCAGTTGAAGAGTTTATGTTACAACTGCCTGTAAATATTTTAGCTAAGGAAGATGAGATTATGTTAGTCTCTCTTCCACTCCCACACATGCATCCAATTTGTCTCTCACTTTCTTCATGAGATGAGGATGGCGGATAAGCTCAAACATCGCCCATTCCACCGTGCGGGTAGCCGTGTCGGTTCCTGCCGCAATCAAGTTCTACATTAATCAACAAAAATAATGAGAATCGGGGAAAAACAGAGACTAAAACCCTGATATCCACTACTATTGAAGATTAATGGATTGTAGTGTGTACGGGTAAAATGCCTTTGATATTAGAACTAGAAAGTTGTCGGCCCTCTCTTGCATAATTATATTTGAGTTGATGGAGAATTTGTAGAAAGTCCTTGTTGCCATTATCCTCAAAGGGCAGAGGCATATGCCTTTGTTCTTCCATCTTCCTCACAAGGAAGTCACCAAGGCGCTTGTGCAGGTTCTTCATTTCATCAAGAGAACCACCCAAACCAATCCAAGACAGGAAAGGAACAAAATCCCCAATCCTAAATTGAGCAGTAGTTCTTAAGAAATCATCCATTAGTTCTTTGAAATGTAAGGCAATGGAATGGTTTGTCCTCACCAATTTCAATTACTTTCATGCCTCCTCTTCTTCCATTATTGCCAGTTGCCTGTCAATTTGAACCTAGTTCATTTTTGTTTACACAGATTGTTGGTTGTCATTGTACGAAGCCTCTCGGCTTACTAACCCACACAAACTGACTCAATTCACTCAATCTAAGGTGGTGTGTGTATGCTCAGATAGTTTACTTTATTAGTTACCCAACCAAGATCTTCTCTCGAGTGATACTTCCCCTTCGCTTGGAGGAATGGTACATATACATGCATCCACTAACACATGCTCACGACTGTCAAATGTTCATAACATAAACAGTATATATAAACATCTCCAAAGTTAGAATAATCACAATTCAATAACCTTCTATTCTCATAAATGCAATATTTCACCAAGGATAACATCAATTGAAATGTTTTTGGTGGACGGTTATACATGGTAAGATCCTTACTATAGACAACCTAAAGAAAAGAGGTTGGTATTTGGTCAATAGATGTAGTCTTTGTAATGAACAAGAGTAAACTATAATACATCTATTCTTTCAATGTTCTTATGCTCAAGAAGTCTGGGCTTTTTTTCTCAAAATTTTGAAGGTGGACTGGGTTTTCCCGACTAATATTCAAATGCTTGTGGAAGGATAGAATTTTTGTCCTTACTCTCATAATATTATCATTGATCTATGGGTTAATTATTTTTAGAAACCTGTGTGAGAGGCATTTAAGATGGGAGTGAGATGGGAAAAGGCTTAAGTTAAAATTATTAAGATTTTAGTTATAACATACATGGCTTTAATAAAGACTTTTCTTTTTCCCTTATAAACTTTTTAAAAGTAGATAAGGCTTTAAAATAAAATGAGAAGTAAATTATTTCATGCTTTAGATATTTAAAAAGTAATGAGTTATTTTATTCATTAAGGATTAAACATAAATAAATATAAATAAAGGTATAGAGTAATAATGGGACACATGTATATATGTCATCATAAATATAATTATAAATAAATGAAATTTAATTTATTATTATATTCTAATCCTTAATTAGGATATAAAATAAATAAATAAATAAATTTAATTTTTATATGATTAATGAATTTGTTAATAATAATTAAATATGTACATAAATGATTTTTATGATTTTTTAATGTTTTTTAAAATGTTTTTTATATTTTTTCTTATTGAATAAAAATATTTTTTTGAAAATATAAAAATTTCTATAATAGAACTTAATAGAACTTAAAAATATAAATCTAAAAAACAAAAAGAATATTTTATATTTAGAAAGATGAATGAGATAGAATAGGATATGTAGAGTTAAATTAACCATCATGAGTTAATTCATAAGATTTTAGAAAGTTCTATTTTATAAAATAAATAATTTTATTTTTATTTTGGATGATGTCACCATACAGGCTGATGTCATCTTTTAGTTGATTTTTGATAACTTAAAAAGCTAATGATGTCATCCTTAGGAAGCCCATTTTTTATGTAAATTTCCCCTAATGAAGGAGCTATGTCTAACTGTAAAAAGACAAATTCAAGAAAACCTAGAAAGTTGTTCATATAACCAAGCTAAGAAAAGCCCAACACAACAAGAGTTAAGCATAAAACAATAATGGGGGATCTCCCATGACTTAAACAATATAAACTAGGCAAAACAAATTATCAGAAAGAATACTGTATGGATTCCCCTAGATCTAGGATGGGTGAAATACAAGTTTGATAGTTGCTCAAAAGGGAATCCGGGATGGGCTGCTATAGGTGGAGTGATCAAGGATGATAAAGGCGCCTATCTGGCAAGATACAACAAGGGCTTAGGAACATGAACAAACAAATTTGTCAAGGCTTTTTCTATTTGGATTGGAGTTAGGTATCTTAGAGAAGGGCTACAACAAGGTGATTATAGAAGGAGACTCAAAGATGATCATTGACTATCTTAACAACACGACTTAAATCCCATGGGAAATCAAAGATCTGTTGGAAGATTGTAAAAGTATGATACAAGATATTCAATATTATAAAATACGCCATTCCTATAGGGAAGGTAATAAGGTCACAAATGCTATGGCCAACCTAGGTGTTAATCAGGAAATTTTAGATTTCTAGGATTTCTCTAATTTTCCCAACCAAATTAAAGAAATTCTTGCAGCAGACAGACTTGGCGGGAGAAATATTCAAATAAGAGGTTATGATGACAGGAACGATAAGGATTAAAAAGGGTGATGGGTCATGGTGTCCAACGAGGATGTGGACCCCATGGATGCATGATGGAAAGCTGACTAGATGAAAGCATGTTGTTAGAGGATTGCAAAGTCTCGACGAAATGAAAGTCCAAAGATGGAAAGGACAACTGGGATGTAGAGCATTGTACCTTGACAAGAAAGAAAGGTTTAATTAAGGAAATAAATGGCATGAGAAAAAATTGTGAGTCTGATCTTTGAAATGACAGATGGACTTGTGTTTGCAGCAAAGACAAAAGAAGTAATAAACTAGGTGTAATCATTACTAGAAAAGGAGGCGGTGTCGTCATTCTTAATAATGATGATAGTCGAAAAGGTGATAACTAAGGCATTAGTTCTTTAATGCATCACAGCAAAAAACCTAAGCAGTTTATGTTTCAAATGAGTAGCCATAGAGTCACCATTAAAGTTGAACTTTTAGAATTGTTTGTTGCCAGTGTTGAGAATGACAGACACAGAAGCGAATTCCTTCTCGTCCCTAAGAATTACCATAGCCAAGACATCACCATGGGAGGCCCTAGGAAGCGAATTGAACCACACAAATATGAGTGGCTTCACAACAATGAGGAGCTCTAGGGTCTTTTTGAGAGGGTGAGTTTCACCCCATACTTTGCAACAATGGAAGGATATAATGAAAAACTAAGCTACAAGTTTTCCAATGCTTGGAGGGATGGCGAAGTTAATCTGGGTGGCATTCAGATTAAAGTGGATGCAAAGCTAATTGCACAGGCGACGAGACTGGCTTATGAGGGAACGAAGGTGGCCAAGGTTAGTAATGGTAAGTATCTAGATTACATTGAGAAGTTCTTTGAAGAAAAAGAAAAAGCTGAAAGATTTCAAGATGGCTACTCTAGGATTAAGCTTTTTCCCCCGTATCATAATGTTTTTTTCATTGTTATGAAGTATTTTACCCTTAAAGGGTGCTTCTAGTCCGTCCACGGGTATCATTTCCCCATTCTCAATCACATAAGACATCTTGAAAAAATTAACCTTTCATTCTTTTTATTTTCTTCTTTGAGCCAGAGTTTAACGCATGGAGCCAACCCACCATTACATCAGGGCCTTATAAGAGCCATTTGCAAATATGTGTTAGCTAGGACCCCAAAGAGAAACCCAAACACCAAATTGCTCGAAAACCCTAAGCCCAAAAGTTCTGTGAAAATTAAGCTAATAGAAGACCAACCCCATTCCCTGGCCAAAAAACCTAGTAAGAAGTCTTCTAATCCTAAAGATTCGATGTGGAAGGATCTGCTAATGATTACACCTAAAAAAAGAAAGGATGTCTCTATGGATTTGGAGACTAAAAAGAAGAGGAAACTGATTATTCGCGAACTGGGGAAAGAGGCAGACATTATCACTATACCGGATAACAATGAGACAGAATGCTCAAATCTGATTGGTAGAAGGTCTAAGAGACTAGCTATGGCGGCTTTGAAGGGACAAGAAAGTAGTAAAAAATTTCAGAGCCCAAAGGAGAAGAGTACCCACAACTAGCAGGAAAGCAAAGATAACAAAGATTTGCAGAGTCCAGAGGAAAAGAGTACCCACAACCTGTAGGAAAGGAAAGATAAGAATGTTAGTGAGGATAATGATTCTTCCATAGAGGAGATCCTTGATAGCCTGGGTGGTGATTCGACTGAGGAGGAAGATGCAGAGTTAGGAAGTGATGGTGGCAATGGTAAGGATGACAAGGAAGAGGAGCCACAGCAAGAGGTGGCCTAGGAGGAGGAAGAAGACAATGTCATGGATAACCAAGAAAGGATGGAAACAAAAGATCAGGAGGAAGAAAATGTCGAGTACAGTGGTAATGAAATAATTAAAAGATTGGAGGAAAGACTGCAAGTTTTGGAAAAAAGGGATGCAAGAGAAAGTCGAGAGCAGCAGAATTCAAGCTCTTGAAAAATTTGTTAAGAGCAAAGTCGAGGAGGGTGGTAATATAAATAGATTGGAGGAAAGACTACAAATTTTGGAGAAAAAGATGCAAGAGCAAGACAAGGACAACAGTATCCAAGCTCTTAAAAAGGCAGTTAATATTTTATGCTCGGTAGTTGACATTGTCATAAAGAGGGTTATAATGGCTACGATATCGGGTATGGGTAAAATTAAAAAGAAACAAAAGAAAAAAGTGACTAGCGAGGGTGTGGATTTTTCTAGGAAGATGGAGCTGAAGGACACAGTCGAGGACCTACTGACCACTGGAAGCTGATTGAGGAAGCATAACTACGGTACTTCGTTTTGATGTTCCATGTTTTTTGTTTTGATGGTTTATTCTAGTGCTTTCTCTAGAGATGTTAAAACTGTTAATGGTCGTTGGTGCCTGAACTTTAATATTTGTAATGATGTTAGTACTCCTGGTTTTAGTATGGACTCTAAGTTAGATATTAATAGGTATTATAGATTAAATGGGAATGATGCTGCTTGTGATAGGTTGAACTATTTTGATACTTTTGATAGAATTGCTATGTTTGAGCGTAAGGGTATTGGTTAAGCTTTTTGATTATGGGAGGGGGGAAGTTTGGTGGGCTTCCTTTTTTTGTTTTTTCTTTCCACCTATTGTTTTGCTAATGTTGTACTAATTTGTTTAGGTCAAGGCCCTTTCCCTGCTTAACCAATCAAAAACATCAATTGAAGTAACATTAATTGAGACAATCATTAAATGTGAAAAAACTCATATTGATAAAAAGGTACAACATATTTTATTCATCTTCAAAAATCTCATTACAACCATTTTACCCTATGCAGTAATAGTAAATAGTAACTATATAATCAGGGTGTAACATTTGGCTACCACATTAACTTCAACACGAAGGTCAACAATAATGTAGCCCATCACACCCATTTATTTTCATCAACAAACACCACATATTTAGTGTTTTAATCAATACACTACAAAATAAATTGTATCAAAAACTCGCATAAGTTCTATCAGAAACTACAAAATAAATTGTGTTTAACTCAATTTAATAACTGAGATGAGCAAATGCATAGGTAGCATTCAATAAGTTTACTTTCTCAACTCACATAAATTGTATCAAAAACTACAAAATAAATTGTGTTAACTCAATTTAATAACTGAGATGAGCAAATGCATGAGTAGCATTCAATAAGTTTGCTTTCTCAACTAACATAAATTGTATCAAAAACTACAAAATAAATTGTGTTAACTCAATTTAATAACTGAGATGAGCAAATGCATGAGTAGCACTCAATAAGTTTACTTTCTCAACTCACATGAATTGTATCAAAAACTACAAAATAAAAATAAAAAAAATTGTGTTAACTCAATTTAATAACTGAGATGAGCAAATGCATGAGTAGCATTCAATAAGTTTACTTGAGCAAGCTACAAGGATGGGAATGGACATAAAAGAATATATATAGCTTTCCACTTCATACTCCCTAGAACAATGAAACAACAAAAGATGGAGAGAGGTGATATTGATCTTCGTAAGGGACATGCCATGAAGGAGAAATCATCTGGTTCAATTTCCTTTTTATGTTGATAAACTTTATCGGTTCCTACATGGTCAAACCAGGTTTATATACCTTTTCATCGTCTGAATTCTACAAATGTTTGGTAGCAATGGATTATGACTAAAGCAAACTTTGGAGACTTCTTCATTGTCAATATTCACTTATATGACATGCTTTAAAAATAAATACAATATTATGACTTACTAATTATTAAATAAAGTTGTTATGCACAAATTTAGGAAAATGAATTATTGTGAATAAACTTATAAAGATATGAGTCATCTTTATTTTCATGTTGATTTTTTTCCATAGATGCCATTCTAGTGGAAAAGTGTCGTTGCTACGACAGATTCCTTGTAAATCGACTGCAACCTAGATGTAGGTAGGCTTCTCATGTATAGTTGTCATCTTAGGCCATGAATGAGTATGAGATTTGTGAATATCCTCTCTTACAGGATCAGGATCTTGTTCTTCCATTTTAGCAAAATGATGTTTGTTGAAAACTCGAAAGAAACAACAGTGCGAATCAAGAATTTATATTTACAGTGTTGAAATTCTAAATGTAGACATATATATATATGTAAATCAAATAGATATCTATTAAAAACTTTGATATGTATATAGACCATAGTTTACATACTCTACGATTACTCTCTGATTATCCGACTAATCTTCAAAATATTTGCATGCCGAGTAATTTATGCTTTTACTCGCAAGCAATATGCAGATGGATTTTCTCTTGTCAAATTATCGAATAATCGCCAGTAGCTCACAAAAAACCCACCAACTTGGAATGTTTGTGTGTGTATAAATATCTATTTGTGTGTATACACATGCAAACTTGGCATCCTATGTATGTTTATAGATATGTATGTGTGCACAGTGCAGTTGTCACATCCCCTCTGAATCTAACATGTTAATGACAATGGAATTATGGTTGTTATGTTAGTTGCTATAACTGCTTTTCATGTGAATGTGAAAATTGTGGATTAAACAATTGTTTTATTTGTTGCATCTGTAAATGTGAATGTCTTACTTTAATTTGCAAAATGTAAATGAGGATGATGATATTATATTTTAAACGTGAATATACACGTTGAGAATGGTCTAATCCTAGTTTTTCTTGCTCAAGTGGTTGCAGGATCGACAACACTCTATGGGAAGGGGACTATCATCAGGGAGAGGATGTATTTTGGCAAGGATCAATTTTTCATCAAACTTTGAGTCGGTGTATGACAAAATGCTAAGTTATAACCTTGGCCTTGGTAAAATTATATAAGTATTGATTAATATAGTCAAATTAAATAATATGAATACCTATAAAGGGAATTTCAAAAGAGTATTAATGTTATAATAATAATAAAAGGAAAGTTAATATTAAAACATAATATATGTGATACTTGAAAATAATTGAATACGTTGGAGAGTTTGGCGTCGGTTTTTCTTGGCAGAGACATTTACTGCCATTTTCCCATCGTGTACCCAATGGAAACGTGGGGAATGGGAGCCAAAAAGTCGAGGAATTCGGGAAGTCTCGAAAGGGAGGTTTCATGAAACTTTGGGCAATAATTTGAGGATCGTCCATTATTTCCTTTCACTTTTTTTTTTCAACTCCCACATTCTTTACGGGGGTTCTCTAGATTCATCTCTTTGGAAAGCATCACTCTTTCTTTTCAGGGAAAATTGTATTGAATGCATTCAAGGAAAACGGCGTCTGGTGGCATTATAAATTGTGTTAGGCTTGCTTCATTCTCAATCATTCTTCAGTCGTAGCTCAGTTTCCTTCCAATTGCGGGAGACATTCTCTATCACCGTTTTCTTTAAGTTTTCTACCACTCCATTCTTCTGTCTTTCCAGATTCTTGTTTGTCGTCACCAGTAGCTTTCATTCTTAATAATTCTCTCTTGAAGTTGTACAAGGGGGAGTCTGGTAAATAATTTCGCATTTCAATCTCTTGGGAGGTGGTGACATTTAATTCTTGAAATCACGGCTATGTCTCTCTTGTCCGAAAATTCAGTGGCTTCATAGCTTGTCGCAGTCTACAGAGGGAAAAGCTTGGACCTTTCAAGTGCGTAACTTCTTACTCAGGCAAGTATCGTATTGAGTCTTTAGTGGTATTTGAATCACTAAATCATCTTTCTGAGTATCCCTTGTATAGTAAGGTATTCCTGGATTGTTCTAATTTTTATGTATGTAAAAGGGAATCGGGCATATTCTTTACCATTCTGGAATTGGTTGTCAGGGGTATTCTATAGGTGAACCAAAATCTTGTCTTTCCTTGAGTTTGTTTTTAAATTCATCTGGAATGAAAGATAAGTATATATATATATATCCTTAACCCCTGTAGTCTATGGGCTTCTTTGGATCATGTTAAATATTTTGGCCAGTTGTTGGATTAAATTCGTATTGAGGGTATTCTTTAGCTAGAATAGTGTATATACGTATTTCCTAGCCTTCAAAACAAGACATAATGTTTACAAGTTTGTAGAACAGAAATATTGTTTGAGCCTCATAATCTTTGTTTTCATCTCTGTAACCCGGTAAAGGGAAACTTCACCTAATCAAAAGCTTATGCTGTAAGTTTCGAGCATTTTTCTCTGTTTATGTTTTTAGTATATGAGAAAGACTTGATCTGTTAGTCACATGTAATGATGGAAATTGATGAATATTAAATCCTGATGAATCTCAAGATTCGATTCTTGCCTTTTCCAAACATAGTCAACCGAAGATTTTCCTTGATATATCTTGGATAATTGTTTCCCAGCTTGGAGTTCCTCATCAGTCATCATTCTGTTTTGACTAGAGTCTATGATTGCATCTTCTTTGGGGGGTGAAGTCAGCTAATGATCTTGCCATAGCATTCGCCCTTTCTGTTTTGAAAATTCTGAATCATAAACTTTCTCTCCTTTACATTTTGAGACCATTAACCAGATGAAACCCGCATTAAGGACAAGTCTCTTTTCTTTGCTTAAAGATTTAAGTTAACCAAAAGTCTTTAAGGACGTGAATAGTCAATGATCCTTGATTCTCTTAAAATGCTCGATATAAATTGTTGAACCATGATTCTTGAAGAAAGAGTTGATTATATAGTAATACTAAACCTTTAATCTCTCTTCCTAACTGAAAGTTATCAATCAATCATTATTTTGAAGTGAAAAATCATGAACTTTGAGAATTTGCTCAACACGTAACTAGTATCCTGTCTTCGTAATCAAAGTATGAAATTGACTGTTAAGATCATAAAGAATTCTCAACTGAATATGCCGCCCAGCTTGCATGAGCTCAATGATAACAACCTTTGCCAAAAAGAATAGATAGTTCTAAAAAGAAGTGCTATATATTGAGTCAAGTCTCACACTGTAAAAATTGATGTAGATAAAAAAAGCATAGTTTGTAACTAAGAGAAAAGATAGAACCAAACCACTGAATTGGAAATCTTAAACCTTATCATGTCGAGCAAAGGGTGAGAGTGCTGACAGCACAGTGGTGCCAGAGATATCGGCACAATTGTGCCAGAGATATTGGCACAGGAGTGCCAGTTATGTTAAAAATCCTTGGCCAAGGTACGATGCTAGATTTAGCATCTGTCAGCTATCAAGTACCAAATATACTACTGATCAGAGTGGCCTTTCTAGTTGGGAGGAACCCTTATTTAGGTCGATCAGGAGGTATAGGTCCTTGACACCAGACTTAGAGACATGATAATTTGATCCATGCTGATTACCCTTGTGAAGGGCGGGTTCTTCAGTTGAAGAAACTCGGGAGACCAGTAGGTCTTGGTTGAGCGGTAAAGCCCCTGATGATAATTCTCTTTCCCTCATTGCTAAAGAAGCCAAGCATAACAACAAGATGATGATGTCAAATGTATTTCTTCCTCACTCGTAAATCCAGGTACATGCAATGCTATTTAAGCTTACTTTCATTTATGCAATGAATGATATTCTTATATGTTAAATGTACATTGTAAGAATCTGTAGTTATTTAGTTTTGATCTTCCTTGAGACAGTTGATGGAAACAGTTAGATGTTACTTTTCAGCTGAAACTAAAACGTAGAAGTTAGTTGGAAATTTAAAATGAACAGTTGAAATGTTTTGGAAACCCTAGAATGAAAACAAGTTAGTTGTTCTTCAGTTGAAACCGGTAGATGGTTGAATTTTTAAAACTGTAGATTCAATAGGTTGTTACATATGGTATCAGAGCTACCAGGGTCGACACTGAACCTCGGGGTTCATCATGCAACTCATAAAATTGAAATCAACCTTGTAAACCTTTGCTTTGAATCTATCATAGTAAGTGGTGGTTATTTCGCATTAAAAATCTATCACAAGAAGTGATAGTTATTTTTGTAAACATCTTTGCATTGGATCTATCATAGGAAGTGATAGTTACTGTAAACAAATATGTAATTGAGTCTATCAGAGGAAGTGATAGCCAATCCTGTAAACAAATCTTGTATTGAACCTATCATAGGGAGTGATAGCCTTTTTGTAACCCTTTGGTATTAAATCTGTCTCAGGAGGTGATAATAAAATTTGTAAACAATTTTGCTTGTAACCATTAAATGCTCCTAGAAGTAATTTGAGTTATCAATACTTGTATGAAACCATTCAATCTAAGTTAAGGCAAGGTATTCCTAGGGTATCGAGATTGTGATCAAAACCTAAATAATAGCTTATTTTGAAAATTGTGGACTTAAGGATGGGAAGATCCAGAAGCAATCAACCAGGTGCAGGGGCATCTGAGTGTTGAAAATCCTTGAAATTATATCCAAACTCATAGATAAGATGAACTCTGGACTAACTTCTAGATGGTTCAGAATGAGCCAAGTGGAATTAAAGGATCAAGATGATAAAAAAAAAGAAGTCAAGGACAACATGCTGTTAGATAGCTTGAGGAAAAGGGGAAGCAAATTAGTGTTCTATTTTTTAATCCCTTTGAGGAGTCTAGAAGAATGAGTCAGCAAGAGAAAGGATGTTTGTTTACTTCATGGAAGAAGAGTTACCTCGTATTGATAATATTGTGAGATCACAGATTAAGTTGTTTGAGGATATCACTTTTGGTTCTTCATCAGACTGATGAATCAGGAGTTGCAGGATTGATTTGTTATGACAGGAAGTTGTTGTCATGAGCAACATGAAATGCAGATATAATATGACAAGATGATGGACAATTTAAGGTGACAAGTTTGTTATCTACATACATGGTCTGCAATGTTACTGGAATGATAAATACTTGTTAGAAGTTTATTGACTATATGGCGACATAAGACAAGCAGAGCATTCTCTGTGTTCCTTAATGAATTATGTATGAACCTTTTTTATCAGGTCTCAAAACATATTTACATAACAATCAACAAGAAAGAACTTTGATTTTTATGGTACCTCAAGAAGTATTGGCATATACGGTGCATTATAGTTAACTCATATATATAGCCATTGATATTCAAGAATTTCAGATGAAATTGGTTCATCCTCTTAGTAGTGATTGTGTTTAGGCTAGTGGTAGTAAATTTCATGGTGTAGATATATTCATACAGATCTTGGACAAGCATCACTGGTAGAACTCTTGGACAAGTTTCTATGTTTGGCACGACAGAGACATTTCCTTGTGAACAGAGTTAATGGAGATAGCAACAACATGATTAAGGTGATGGTGAGTATCAGCTAGATCATCTCTTGAAGGCACAAAGTAAAATGGTAAGAGTTTATTGTTCAAAACCCTCATTGACCTCTCATCACATAGGTTTATTGATCAAAATTCAGTTCATGAATGGTACAATGGTGATGGAGCAGTTAAGCGAACAACTTGTGTGAATGTGTAAACTCGCAAAACATTTATGTTTGATATACCAAGCCTATATGTGATTCTGATAAAATCTGTAACTCAGACATGCTTAGTTATTGTTATCTACCTGAGAAGGAATAGAAGAAGAGTGTTATGAGTCAATAAGAATGAGTGTTGCAGTTCAAAACATGACACAAAGCTTGTTTTTCTACAAGGTTATTACAGATCTTCTTGGCAACATTTGACAATGGCATAATGACTCTGATGTCTTTAACTATAGAATTTTTGCTAATAGTAATCTTAGTGATGGCAACAAAAGGACATACAAAGTCACGAGTATATGGTATTCTTTAATTGGTGGAAAACTTTATACAAATGATACTTGATTAGTTTCTCAGTTTGGTTAAGTCACCAATGATCATTAAGCAGGTATTTGTAACACATGTTATGAACAGCGACACGCATATCTTGGATATGAATATAATACATTGGTTTCCTCATATGTTTCACCGCACAGTACTTTGGTTGGATAGTTGTACAGAGCTCACTCTTAATTGGGAAAGCTTTTCATGCTTATTCTTACACCGGTTGCTAGTGAATGCATTATTGTTTTCTCAAGTAGTGATCTATTGGCATGGAATGCGAAGAAAATGGTATAGAACCAGGGAATACTTGTTCACCGAGATTCCTGAGAAAACCAATTGTTGTAATTAAGCATAAGTAAGGATGAAAGTTTTGAGGGACTTATTGTTTGATGTGTTGGTAACACAGTCCCTAACCTATTGTAAGTTTTTGGAAGGATTGATAGCAGTGCAGAAATCTACTCCCTTGTTAGTGACTTACTCAAGTCACGTAGTGCATAAGGAATGTTCCTCTAGATTATGGCACTTCTTTGGAGTTTGCTAAAATTCATTTTTAATATTGGCAAGGAATGTCGTTGTTTTATATAAATTTGAAATGGTTTAACTATCGAAACTTGAAGATTGTTATTTTAGGGCCAGTTGGTCAGAATTTGACTAAGTGTCGAGAATAAGTTCATTCTTTTGGTTATTGCTAAAATTAAGACTGTTTATAATTGGATATAAAGCTAAGTATTGTGGGGGTTACCCATGAATATTTTGGTTGTTCACCATGTTTGATGAAATGTACATCTCTATCATGTCTTTGATGGGCCTCTAATGGATTCTGTAAGGAAGTAAATTTTAAGAAATATACCTTGTATGTTCTTAACTTTACAAAGGAGGAAACCTTGTGTTATGGTATGTGGGCGGACAGGTAGTCTAGTAAGCCCAAGTGAATAGTCTCTCCAAGTCGAGCAGGATGGTGAACTTATACTCCAGACACTTAGCTAACCAGAGTTGTCGTATTTAGTAGAAGGGTGTCCTTAGTAGTGCAACAAAGTTGCTTAAGTGGGGGTACACACCAGAGCTCAGATGGCAACTAAAGGGGGAAAATTCTTTCCTTTTAGTGGCATGTCGAGTCTTGGAGGATAGTTAAACTAAAAAGGGAATTATGATCTTTCTTTTGTATTTACATAACAGTTTATTAAAATAATGCATTAGATAAATGAAACTAGTGCTTGATGAAAACCTTTCAGCTAGAATAGTGAAGGTTGATGTTAACCTTTGGTGAAAATCTTTTGGTAAATCGATCGGGAAAGATTGGTGGAAACTATTAACAGATTGAAAAGCTAAGTAAATGTCACTTGGGAGGATTATGAAGAGTTCCTTCAGAAATTTCCTTATCTTTTGATGAACAATCAAGAACATTATAGTTATGTTTATGTTTAAATTTGAGACTTTGAATAAACAATCATTGAGGACAATGATTCTTAAGGGGAAGAGTATGTCACATCCCCTCTGACTCTAACATGTTAATGACAATGGAATTATGGTCGTTATGTTACTTGCTGTAACTGCTTTTCATGTGAATGTGAAAATTGTGGATTAAACAATTGTTTTATTTGTTGCATCTGTAAATGTGAATGTCTTACTTTAATTTGCAAAATGTAAATGAGGATGATGTATTATATTTTAAACGTGAATATACACATCGAGAATGGTCTAACCCTAGTTTTTCTTGCTCAAGTGGTTGTAGGATCGACAACACTCGATGGGAAGGGGACTATCATCAGGGAGAGGATGTATTTTGGCAAGGATCAATTTGTCATCAAACTTTGAGTCGATGTATGACAAAATGCTAAGTTATAACCTTGGCCTTGGTAAAATTATATAAGTATTGATTAATATAGTCAAATTAAATAATATGAATACCTATAAAGGGAATTTCAAAAGAGTATTAATGTTATAATAATAATAAAGGGAAAGTTAATGTTAAAACATAATATATGTGATACTTGAAAATAAATGAATACGTTGGAGAGTTTGTTGTCGGTTTTTCTTGGCAGAGACATTTTCCGCCATTTTCCCATCATGTACCCAGTGGAAACGTGGGGAATGGGAGCCAAGAAGTCGAGGAATTCGGGAAGTCTCGAAAGGGAGGTTTCATGAAACTTTGGGTAATAATTTGAGGATCGTCCATTATTTCCTTTCACTTTTTTTTTCAACTCTCACATTCTTTACGGGGTTCTCTAGATTCATCTCTTTGAAAAGCGTCACTCTTTCTTTTCAGGGAAAATCGTATTGAATGCATTCAAGGAAAACAGTGTCTGGTGGCATTATACATTATGTTAGACTTGCTTCATTCTCAATCATTCTTCAATCGTAGCTCAGTTTCCTTCCAGTTGCGGGAGACATTCTCTATCACCGTTTTCTTTAAGTTTTCTACCACTCCATTCTTCTGTCTTTCCACATTCTTGTTTGTCGTCACCAGTAGCTTTCATTCTTAATAATTCTCTCTTGAAGTTGTACAAGGGGGAGTTTGGTAAATAATTTTGCATTTCAATCTCTCAGGTGGTTGCGACATTTAATTCTTGAAATCACAGCTCTGTCTCTCTTGTCTGAAAAATCGGTGGCTTCATAGCTTGTCGCAGTCTGCAGAGGGAAGAGCTTGGACCTTTCAAGTGTGTAACTTCTTACTCAGGCAAGTATCATATTGAGTCTTTAGTGTTATTTGAATCAATGAATCCTCTTTCTGAGTATCCCTTGTATAGAAAGGTATTCCTAGATTGTTCTAATTTTTATGTATGTAAAAGGGAATCAGGCATATTCTTTACCATTCTAGAGTTGGTTGTCAAGGGTATTCTGTAGGTGAACCAAAATCTTGTCTTTCCTTGAGTCTGTTTTTAAATTTGTCTGGAATGATTATATATATATATATATATATATATAACCCCTGCAATCTATGGGCTTCTTTGGATCATGTTAAATATTTTGGCCAGTTGTTGGATTAAATTCGTATTGAGGGTATTCTTTAGCTAGACTAGTGTATATATGTATTTCCTAGCCTTCAAAACAAGACATAATGTTTACATGTTTGTAGAAGAGAAATATTGTTTGAGCCTCATAATCTTTGTTTTCATCTCTGTAACCCGGTAAAGGGAAACTTCACCTAATCAAACGCTTATGCTATAAGTTTTGAGCATCTTTCTCTATTTATGTTTTTAGTATATGAGAAAGACTTGATCTGTTAGTCACATGTAGTGATGGAAATTGATGAATATTAAGTCCTAATGAATCTCAAGATTCAATTCTTGCCTTTTCCAAACATAGTCAATGGAAGATTTTCCTTGATATATCTTGGATAATTGTTTCCCAGCTTGGAGTTCCTCATCAGTCATCATTCTGTTTTGACTAGAGTCTATGATTGCATCTTCTTTGGGGGGTGAAGTCAGCTAATGATCTTGCCATAGCATTCTTCCTTTCTATTTTGAAAATTTTGAATCATAAACTGCCTCTCCTTTACATTTTGAGACCATTAACCAGATGAAACCTGCATTAAGGACAAGTCTCTTTTCTTTGCTTAAAGATTTAAGTTAACTGAAAGTCTTTAAGGACGTGAATAGTCAATGATCCCTGATTCTCTTAAAATGCTCAATATAAATTGTTGAACCGTGATTCTTGAAGAAAGATTTGATTATATAGTAATACTAAACCTTTAATCTCTCCTCCTAACTGAAGGTTATCAATCAATCATTATTTTGAAGTGAAAAATCATGAACTTTGAGAATTTGCTCAGCACATAACTAGTATCCTTTCTTCGTAATCAAAGTATGAAATTGACTGTTAAGATCATAAAGAATTCTCAACTGAATATGCCACCCAGCTTGCATGAGCTCAATGATAACAACCTTTGCCAGAAAGAACAAATAGTTCTAAAAAGAAGTGCTATATATTGAGTCAAGTCTCACACTGTAAAAATTGATGTAGATAACAAAAGCATAGTTTGTAACTAAGAGAAAAGATAGAACCAAACCATTGAATTTGAAATCTTAAACCTTATCATGTCGAGCAAAGGGTGAGAGTGCTAACAACACAATGGTGCCAGAGATATCGGCACAAGAGTGCCAGTTATGTTAAAAATCTTTGGCCAAGGTACAATGCTAGATTTAGCATCTATCAGCTATAAAGTACCAGATATACTACTAATCAAAGTGGCCTTTCTAGTTGGGAGGAACCCTTAGTAAGGTCGATCAGGAGGTAGAGGTCCTTGACACCAGACTTAGAGACATGATGATAATTTGATCCATGTTGATTACCCTCGTGAAGGGCAGGTTCTTCAGTTGAAAAAACTTGGGAGACCAGTAGGTCTTGGTTGGGCGATAAAGCCCCTAATGATAATTCTATTTCCCTCATTGCTAAAGAAGCCAAGTATAACAAGAAGATGATGATGTCAAATGTATTTCTTCCTCACTCGTAAATCCAGGTACATGCAATGCTATTTAAGCTTACTTTCATTTATGCAATGAATGATATTCTTATATGTTAAATGTACGTTGTAAGAATCTATAGTTATTTAGTTTGGTAGTTATTTAGTTTTGATCTTCCTTGAGACGGTTGATGGAAACAGTTAGATGTTACTTTTCAACTGAAACTAAAACGTAGAAGTTAGTTGGAAATTTAAAATGAACAGTTGAAATGTTTTGGAAACCCTAGAATGAAAACAAGTTAGTTGTTCTTCGGCTGAAACCGGTAGATGGTTGAATTTTTAAAACTGTAGATTCGATAGGTTGTTACAGCAGTCCTGAGTATACACATACATAAATATCCACACCCATTTGCCAAGTATTTTCCGAGTACTCTCTGATTTCGTGTATGTAAACAATGATACATACCATGGAGGAGCAAATTTGAAAACAATAGATAAGTCTGATGCAAGATAAACCATATGCTTACCCTGGATGCCAACAGTGTAAACAATATGCCAAAATATTATTAAAAAATTAGATGACTATATTTTCTGGGAACTAAAAAAATATTCCAATGTTAATTCATAAAAATAGTTTGAACTTGGCAGGAACCCTTATTGTTATTCACTATCATAAATCCCCTACATAACATGGGTTTGGACATGCATATCTGATTCCCAATGCTATTAACATTAGCTATAGACCACCAAACGAAGTGTTACATTCTTTGGCTGCCTTCGACTACGATTGCTTTTCCAGATTCAGTGTTTTACAATTACATCCTTGGTTGATGCTAATGTGTAGCTCACATAATTTCTTTACAATACTTCTATTAGAAAACATCAACTGAGTACAACCCTGTATAACATATGTGAGATTGGACGTAAGACAAAATTATGTCCCAACTCTAACAAACAAAGTTAGTCTTCATTTTTCTAAGGCAAAGAAAAATTCTGAAGTTACAGAACCCTCCAATTGTATCTTAATTAACTCGTGAATCTATCATCTGCAAAACCCATCTTGTAGAGCTCTAGACCGTGTCAATTTTAACAGATTACAAAGCATTAAACTGGAAAAAGGAAAGAAGTATTGATTATGGAAATGGCCAACCCAAACATTGTTCAGTAGAAATCAACAAGTAAAGCATGTTTTAAGGTTGACAAAGATTTGTGATACAAATAGATAATATTAACAGACCACCTTAAATATTTTGAGACCCATGAACTATCTAGAGAATTGATTTATAGGGAACCTCAGCTTTCTTGATGTAAAGATGAAAAGAAGGATGAGCAAAGTGAAGACATGGACCCACAAATTCTATGGGTGAAATATAATTGTACATCTCAATAAAACTTGAGATCTTGAGTCCCACTGAAAAACTAGATTAATTACCAATGAGATATTAACAATGCCAAAAAAGAAGATTCATGTTGACACACAAAAACATGATATGCAATGTTAGTTACAAAGTTTAAAGCATTATCCATTGCCTCACCATTGAAATATAAGAAATATGGTGCAATAGATTACTACCATATGCAACTGACATTGATCTCAAGACCCTAGAAGCATTTTCCTAAATTCTTCATTTGACTTCAGTGTTTCTTCAGGTGCTGTTCCGCTGCTATCTTTTGCTCCCCATCCCAGGGGCCTTGCGACATTCCTTGGCATGGCAAATGTGTTGTTCCCAATAAGTTTCACATGTTCCCCACGGCGATGTGAGACAACTGTTGGTGCAGATTTGGCTGAATTTCCCTGTTTCTCCTCTGTTCTTGTAGCATCCCCCCTGCCAAACGAAGACCGTCCACCTGTAGCAAAGATATATATAAGCTAGTTAATGAACTTTCAAGAGCCTTACATGATGGGTTGCATCAGAAATTATTACCCATATAATAGGTTTGAATATCTAAAGCAGAACAATAATCCATCGATTAAATTAGCCACAATAAACAAGCAACAAAGGAAAGTATACATGAATATTTCACCATAAAATTAACATACATCTGTGTATAGAAGTTTGAGCAGTCTAATAAAGTGATCGCTGCATTTGTTTTTATCCATGGGTATCTGGCATTTACTTCTTGAAGTCCCAACCAAAAGCATTAAAACTTGTAATATTGAAATCTTACTTCCACAGGCATGCCACATTCATCATGATACTTGAAAATAACTCTCAAATCTCACAAATATCCTACCCAGGAATGGCTTCTTGCTGTTACTATCACTTTGTAATGGTTTTAAGGTTGTTTTTGTGCAATGTAACTCGCTGCTTATTTATTTTCCTTGGTGAGCTTTCTTCCTCTGTTCCCTTTGAAATTGTAGGCTCATTGACTACATCTTTCCCTTTGATATTTTGTTGCCTTTTTCTTCTTGAACTGCTTCTTCTGAATCTTGGAATAAAAACAAGTACGTGGTTTGTTGTTTGACTCTTGCTATTAAAGAAATCTTTCCTCTTTCCTTTCTCTTCATGCTAGTTTAAAGATAGGTCTTCACTACTTGCCTTCTTCTAATGAATAGAAACACAAAATGATCACATTTTCCACAAATATAATGAGTTGATAATCTAACAGTTGGATAGTCTCTTGCAAATTGTCACCAACCAAATCATTAATTGAATTGAGGATCTTCTGTAGACAGATATATGTTACCATTAATAAATGTTTTCGGTGATTTTGTTATGTTTTTATGTATTGATTGTCAGCTTAGGTAGCATAATTCAAATGTACTTCAAATGGTAGTTATGAATAGTTAGACCAATGGCCATGCCTGAACTGACTACTATTGGTCCTACAAGTAGCATTTTCATTGTTGGGATGGCACTGATTTTGTGCCAAATCCTCCCTGTACTAGCAAACATTGTATTCGGCATTACCTGGGCAATAAAAGCAATATTCTCTATACATTGTTTGTTGGTGTTGAATTCAAAAGGGAAATCATCCAAGGACCTTGGTGGCACATAAAAAGTACCAAAATGTGAACTTCCAACCAAACAGTATGATACTGAAACAGTTATAAGAATGACAATATGCTTCTATATCTTATTGATTCTTGTCTCAGTTACAATAACATACTACTAAATCTTATTGATTCTTGTCTCAACTGCTTACAAATAGCTATGAGAATCCTATTTATATAGCAATATAAAATGGTAGGTGCATTAAATGCCGGTAGGTGAAAGTGGGTGTTAAGGGTTCATCATATGGTAGGTTTCTACCAACTACATCACAACATGTTGACTTACAATTCTAAATGGTAGGTGTACATGCTTAATCAAGGTGCACATACCTCAATACATAGTTTAACTTAAATAAATGAATAAGCTAAAAGTACAACTTAACATGACAGGTTGAATTTTACACCAACACCCCCAATTAAATTTTAACTAAGGCAGTGGAGGAAAGAGAAATCATAAGTGTTAGAAATTGTCATTAATGTCAAAGGAAGCGTGCAACAATATATAAATAACATGCAACGATATATTCCCCATTGCAATGCCACTTATGGATAATTGCATGAAACTCACTTATGGTTAGTTGCATGAAACATGGAGTTAAGTCGAGCATGCAATGGAGTTAAGTCCAGCATGCAGAAAAGCAACGCCAGCAAAAAAAGCAGCGCCAACATGCAAAAAAGTAATGCCAGCAAAAAAGCAGTGCTAGCAAAAAAGCAACACCCCTTGTGTGAAATATCCCCAATGGGGATCTGCCCTAAAATTCTGATTTTTATTTCTGCTCAAACCCTAATTCTGATTTCTAATTTTTATTTTCTGATTTCAAACAAAATATCACAGCGAACATACAAGTGCCCAAACATGACAAATAAACATGCCAAATGATGCTACCAATTGATATTCATATCAAACTTGAAATCCACCATGGAAAACATGAGATAGGGCATCCAAATGCAACAAACAGGTCTGATTTTCTGTAGATAACTTCTGCTGTTACAAAACTGAATATTCTGGACTGATTTTACAAGGAACTCACGGGCTCAAACATGCCAAACATATGCCCAAATTTCTGCTCTACAAATCAGATCTGAACTATAATTATAAATACCAAATACATGCAAAATAGTCTTCAAATATCAAACCTTAGATGAGCAAAATTCCTCCTTGGTAAGTTCTTAGGGTTT
>VDFB02006979.1:0-18009 GCA_007258455.2 Sequoia sempervirens | reverse complement strand
AAAATGTAAAATCATAATATTTAACAATAATATCACTTTTAAACACAATGCACAGAAAAAATTAGTGTTTAAGTGTGAATGAATAACATAGAAAATGATAGATGAAAAGAAGCTTGAATGAGTTAGATGAAGTAAGATCTTTCAAATTTTAGAACTATCTTTTTATTTGAATTTCCTCAAAACTCATATCTCATGTGTAGCTACTCAAATTGGTCTTTCCTTATACACTCCATTCTAAACATATGTTATCATGTTTATTTTCCCATAAATAATATCATGATAATATAAATATCAAGTTCACAAACCATACTCTGATATTCTTACTTTTTTTTCAAGATTCACAACATTTTCTCTAATAATATATTACACAATACTAGGGTGAAGGTTCCAATTAAGGACTATCTAACCATGCAGTAAAATGTAAAATCATTTTAATAATATTATTACTTTTAAACACAACACAAAAAAAATTAATGTTTAATTGTGAATGACTAATATAGAAAATGATAGATGACAAGAAGCTTGAATGAGTTAGATGAGGTAAGATCTTTCAAATTTTTGAACTAGATTTTTCTTTTAATTTCCTTATAAAATAATATCTCATGTGTTGTTACTTAAATTGGTCTTTCCTTATACACTCCATTCTAAACATGTGTTATCATGTTTATCTTCCCATAAATAATATCAAGATATCCTTTAATCTAGGTGGATATATAATGATCTTTACTTCATGGAAACATATCACATCAACCTAGGGAAATACACTAAGGACCAATATTCTAAGTATTAAATGATTTAATCATTAGCCATCCTTGGAATTAGGCATACCTCCTTTTGTAGCATGTATTCCAATGATGACATGCAGAGTCACCTTTAATGGTTCACCTCAAGCTAGCAACCACCAAATTCATTATTGTGTTACACATGACCCCTCTAGGACTCAAATTCAAATATGAAACATTGGGAATTGATAGACTATTTAAAATATTTTCAAAATTAATCCTATTCATTATCTTATTTAGGTCCTCAAGATAGAAAATGTGGGTGTGGTTATTATATATTCATGAAACTTGGATAAAATAGGTAAAACATTTGGGTAAGATTAGGTTTCCAAACACAACTCAAGATACTCTATACTCTATATATCGGCTATGGCCTTTTACAAAAAAAAATACTCTAGATACTCATTACCACATAAATTTTGGATGTTTATTGTTTCTACAATGACATTTATTAAACTTGATTAATATAAAAAATAATGTAACTTGGAATGAAGTGTTGGAAACCTATCACACTTTATTAAAAAACAATTGGAAAACATGGAAAATACTTATTAAAAAAAATTAAAAATTAAAAAAATTGTTGATGCAAGATTAATTTAGGCTAAGGATGCTCCAACATCATATTCTTATTTCTTGCAATAAATATCAACTTAAAATTAGCTACCAAAGATTAGAAAATTAGAAAGATATTTTATTGGTATTGTGGTTGATTTCACTGAGTCTTGAAGAATATTTGTGTTATCACTTATACTCTAGATAAAAATGCTTGATGTCAATAGTTTTATGTTATTTCATATGTAACATTTATATGCTTTCTCAAGGGATAAATAAAAGCTCATGGGATACCTATTATTTTGAGTCATCATTATGATACTCAAGAATATGAATCCACAAAATTGATTGAGTTTAGTCCTTTGGGAAATCTCTATGCTATCATAGTTATTCATATGATTAGTAATGATAGAATCATGACCGCATCCTCAAATAAGTAATTTGGTGAATTAAATCGAAAAAACTAGTTGATAAAATATATAAATATCACTCAATAGTTGGTCTTTGTCAATGTAATATGTTTAAAATTTAATTTATTCAATTAATTTATATGTTAGTAGTTTGTTGAAGCTATACATTTTAAAATACTTTGATTTTTGAATTTGATAATTTCATATTGAAAGTAAAGTCTTTGATAGTTTTCAAATCATCCAAAATTATTTTAAATAGTATCCACAATAACAATAAAATATTATATAATTACTTAAGATTTAAATATTCTTGTCATAATTGATTTATATTTATAAATACAATATTAATTATATATTATAAGTATTACAAAATATATAAATGTACTACATTTAATAGTTTTTTATCAGTGAAATTAGCCTTCAATGCCATACTCATTATACTAAACTAGGAAAATACTTTTTTATGATTGCCCCCATCATGGAGGACTTGGTATCAAAAATTCCCATTAGGAAATACACTACAAAATCCCACATGGGAAGCTAAACAAAAGCCTCCAAGAGTAACTATAGATACTAATTACTATTCACAGCATATCTCCTAATCTTACAACTCTATAAATATTGATATTACATATTCATATATAAAATAACCTATATTGTAAAATTGTTGCTCAATGTCCTCCTTCTCTGAATTATAGGAGGTATCTTCCACAAAAAGGTTTCTTCTAGTCATGGGGAGGGAAAAACCCCAATGGAAAATGTCAAAAATTCAATCCCCCATTTCGATTGGTGCTTGTAGAGGGCATCATTGAAACAAGCTACAAAGATAATGAATAATATCCATAGTCGACAAGGAGTGCCTTGAATGCTAGCCAATATCCAAACCCAAGGTGGAAACCAAATGACCATGTCATCTAGAATAGTTTTGGTATATCCATGTAGGATGTATCAAATATTGTCATAACTTGAATCACCTCTTTGAACTCTCTAGATTTCAAAGAGACAACAAAAATTGATGATATGTTTGTGTTCACCCTATACTTTCAGTTACATGTGTTGTAGATAAGAACAAATTTCCTCTAATTACCCTCACAACATGGATCATAATCATAAAATTCACCTTGAATATCTTCTTGAAATACAAGTCTAATATTTCTCCCAAAAATGATTTCTTCCTTTTCTTGGCTACCAATCTCACTATGGTATCACAGAGATGATGCCAATAAAAAAATGGTGGTAATTTGATACATTTATGAGTTTTTTGTACATAATAATTGCATATCTTCCTATGATCAATTATATACCAAGGACTCTTCTTCTAGATCAAATCCTCCATCAAGTTTTCACGTGTTTCCATTCTTCTCATCATTGTATCATCGTCATTCATAGAAAATGATAGGATCATTATTGAATAAGACGGGATCTAAATTAATTTATTTAGACAATGTCTTCTAAATGATGAACCCCTTCTCAATGTTTATGGAGAAGTTTTCTAACCTATTCACGTGGGGATTGATTTCCTTATATGTCTATTTTATAGTTTAGTCTTCTAGTTAGTCTATGAGTGGCCAAATTTGGCTCAATATCCTGTTAATTTTCTAATTTGGTGTCCCCTTATTTTTATGGCATAAATGATAGCCATGGAGTTACTTTCCACTTTCACTTTTTTATCCCAAAATGATTGCATGATTATAATCCCAGAGGAGCACCTAGGCCTCAATTTCATTATTCATTCATTTCACTAGGCCCTTTGAAGTTGCTCCAACTAGGAAGCCTTCATGGCTTCTAAGTAGACAACCAACATCAAAATCCTTATGATTTCCTCTCGATGTTTCGTTGAAGTTAAGTTTAAATTATCCTTTGCATGGGATATAAACATATTATGGTCCCTAAATTCAAATTTGGATTAATCCAATCCATCCCATGAATAAGGTACTAGAAAATAATTATTGTTATATTATATAGTATATATAATTAATGAAATATGGTAACCATATTTGATATAAAACTTAGCATCAATGTTTAAAATAGAGAAAAAGTTGAGTAATAACAAATTATTAATACTTCTCTTGTAAATATAAAATTATATATAATAGCTATTAGCATAATATTTATAACAAATATGATTATTTAAAATGTTAATTATATTTGATATGAAATTTACATATTTTTTACAAATAAAAAAGTTAACTAATAATAAATATTTTAAACTCTTGCCATATCTTGTAGTAAAATTATAAAAGGTCATAAAATGTGATAAATGTTGTTCATGTGGTTCCATATAGTCATTCCTAACTATTATAAAAAACAATGTTTAAAAAATAATAATGTGTTCATTTAAATCTTATCTCATATATTTTAGTATTAACTCAAATCATTTATTTATTAATAATCCACATATATCATTTTATTAAAAGAATTAGTTAACAAAAAAGAATAGTAATGTTTTTGTAAGAAGTATTCTTAATAATTGTCCTTAAATTTACTTCCTTCGGTATATAAACAGGTGGATGACAAGTACCAATATTCTACAGACATTATGGATAATGGAGTGCATGGATGGTTTAGCTTGAATCCTATGGTTGGCTTTTGGATTATTTTTCCAAGTCAAGAGTTTCAAAATGGAGGTCCTACGAAACAAGAGTTAACAGTCCATGCAGGACCCACTTGCCTTGTTGTGAGTACTCTAACCATTAATTTAAATATTGTTTAGATGTGTCTAAAAGCATATGAAAAAATATATATCTTTTTTTTCTTTCAATTTTACTCCCTATTAAATGTTGATATGTATAGGTTTGGTATAGCTCATTTTGAGTGTTTAAATTTTCTTTTGTTTTGTATTTATTTATTTAACAATTTAAAGTTCCTTTCTTTATTTTTTATTAAAAATATTTGTCTATAATAATTGAATTATTGGAATTAATATATTATAAGTAATTGTAAATATTATTATTATATCGTAATAAGAAAAATTGTGTTATATTAATCTTTTTTTACCATCTTAAATAATCATGTATCTCATCACTATTAGAACATCTAAGAGATAGTGTCATATATTGCATCTAATATTGATAAGTATATAGAATGGTTGGGAACTTCTTCTAATAAATAGAGGGTAAATGAAAGACTAAGACAAAACAAGACCTTTAGATATGAAAAAAAAATTATCTTTTTTAATTGTATCTAAAATATAGTTGAAAATAAATAATATGGAAAAATCTATGTAAATGAAAAGACGCTAAAGATATATAGCAATAATAATGTCACATTTAGAGTATGACAAGAGGTCTAATCCAAAAGAATTTTTTTGGTAACACATCTTCAAGGAAAATAGTTCAACTATCACCCTTAGCCTCTACATAATACTGCCATATTATGTTGCACTATCACCCTTAGCCTCCAAATACCTTGCAACTAAGATGATAGTATGTAATTATCATATACACTTGATCATGAGTCTCTTTCTATCTAGGGCCTCAACTTGCCACCTCTTTCATACCTTCTTGTCTTGATTTGCAACCTATCAGCTTCAGTGAGATGGAGAGAAATAGGCATATCTACATGCCTTTAAGATTATCTTAGGTGATGAATTTCTTAAAGGGGACAAGAGGGTGTTAAGTTCTATTTTGATATTATCTCCTTCTTGCTTTCAAACTATATGGATTTGGCATAGGATACATAATTTCTAGATGTATTAGCCTATAGATATATTCAAGACTATCTCCTCCTGTCAGCCACCTATTATGAAGTTGTTACTACATATAACAGAGCAATAGGTGAGACTCCACTAGGGGGTTTACTCCCCTGTGAATGAATTCCATGCATCCCCGTATGTCTTTAAAGCTTTGTAGACTAGTTTGACTAGCAACTATGAGGTTGTCTTCAGGCACTCCTTACTTGTGGATAATGCTCAACCAGGAGAGAATCTGTCAAAAAAAATTGTGGAGGTCTTCACAGATCTTAGATTTCTATTTCACCATGTTCTTCCTCGGCCCTTCACTATTTCTCCTACCCCCACATCCACTCCAGATCTAGTGTCTCCTTAACAAACTGTCAACACCTTGGCTTCTTCCTCCACTAGCTCCATTTAATTTATTTTTCATGTTTTCCTCCTAGCTACTCTAGTTTTGTATATGCTTAAATCTTCAGCTTGAGAATGGCTTCTATGCATCTGTGGATACTTGTAATTTCTAATTTTATTATCTTTAGGTGAGCTATCACCTTTTTATCTAAATATAATAATAATGGGAGAGAAGAAGTGGAAGAAGAAACAATCATTTATGTGACATAGATATAATTTAGAAAAACTCTTTTAGAAAAAAATTAGCTTCCAAAGTATCAAAATCAATGTATTCTTAAAAACAATAATGTTACAGTACACTATAAGGCTTCATGCCTTCCAATAAGATCAATGCTCATGTGACTTGGATGAAAACCAACAACATAACCCATGCAATATATGTGCATAATGCTTCCATCCCAAGCCCAAATATATAGACTTAAGGAGGGCCAAAAAATTATTGAAAGGGAATATTGTGGGATCCAACAAGGTCCCAAAATACCATGGTAAAAATTCTCATAACCCACTCTCCATATTGGACCCATTTTCTCCATTCAAATATCATCCATGACATTTCATAACATGCATCATAAGTGGGTCAAGATTCCTAGTCCACTTTGTAACCTCTGACATGCTCTTACGCCTGTCATTAAATCTCTTACACATATTACAATATCATAGATGCTCTTCTACACCTTACATAACATATGTTTTTCACATCATATAATTAAATACATATAACATAAATTTCAAGTAAAATTGAATTTGCACGTGGTTGTTTATGCAATATCCACACAAGCTAGCTAAAGAAGTAGTAGACATAAATGTTGAGTAGATAGCCACACAGCCTAGCTATTAAATTTGTGCATGGTTGTCTATGTATTCAAATTAGAGTGGTGCCTAAAATGATGGAAATAAGTATGGTGGCCCAAGAAATCCCACTATATGATTGGAACCCCTCTAGAGAGATTATAAACTAACAATAGGTTGCATGTGTGATTCGCAATCTTGCATGTGTGGTTCACAATCGCATACAAATTACAAGCTAGTTGAATTATTTAGATATTTTTTAATGATTAGATCCACCTCATCATCAATCTTGGCATTGGCTAGGAATTTTAAAAAAATGCTAACTTCATGATAGTAGTGTCACATAGTCACCTCCTCAAAATTATCAAGGATATTCCAAGCCTGATAGAGGATATTATCAATCTTCTAATTTGGAGACACAAGCACTTGGGACAGTACATTTAGGATAAAGTTGAATATATGTAAATGCATGTATGTAACAATAAATAAGGATGGGTAGGTATGAGGAAAGAGCAAAATTTAGCACAACATTGTGTCACTTATCATTATATAATTCAATTAATTCATTCTATCAACGTGGACCCAAAACTAGATGGGAATTGACATGGTTATGGAGATTTTAGCATTCCATTTCAACCCCACATTGATCTGCTTGTGAATCCTAAAATGATCATGGATTTCAAAGTGTATGAGCATTCTAATCCATGCATGAAAAGTAAATCTTAATAAATAAAAGATTATGGGGTCCATGTAAAGCAATGGATCCATCTCAATTTCCTCATGTTCCTTTCCTTTATTTGAGTTCTTTATAGGGACCTATAGAGGAATTTATACTAAAATACTCCACACATTGTGGCAAAAAATAGTGGTATCACATTTTAAGCATGGCCAATAAATATAGTACATTCCCTGATTTCTTAGCATAATATTGTTAGTGACAGTATTGTTGATGGTCAAAACAACACAACAACATTAAATAGAATATCTCTATTCTATTTCTCCTAAAAAAGAAAGATAACATATAGTAATCTAACTCCCAAGGTCCTAGTAGTTGCTTCTCAACTATGTTGATATTGCTCAATGGTCAATGTAACTATAATGTTCAAGGGGCCTTTCCTGGTAATAAGGAATAAAATTGCATTGGATCAACTAACCTACGTTTAGGGGGGGGGTTTAAATAAATATAAAAAAAGATAGATCAAAGCTTCAAAATAATAAATCATGAATAAAACTTCTTAATATCTAGACATGCGCATTAATGATGAGTGTTTCTTTATCCAACCAAAACCACAACATGATGCAATCCATAGAATAATCTACACCATTGCATACATTCATAGTGCTAATTCAACGATCACAACCATTCACCAAAACTTACTTCAAAATTTGAAACAAACCATTCACTCATCATTAAAACACATATCAAATAGACATAACAACAATTTCATTCATAGATAATTCAATGAGATCATCTTGAATCTGATTTCCTCTATTGATTTGCATCAAATAGAAAACATTTAGGCACAACAACTCACTAGCATATGGATTGATTATAATTAATTAATCTTATCAAAGAGGTCCAAAATTTAACATGTAAACTATATAAAAACTATAAAAAGAGTATCCAGTTCAACTGAACTTTTTAAAGTATCTTGCTAACAATTCGTAAAATCCTAAGACTATGATTCCTATATGCTATCATCAGGTGGAAAATATTGCTTCAATTAGCCAACCTTTACAAAATAGAGCCCAAAAGTACATATATACATGCCATGTGCAAGTTCCTCTCAATCAGAAACTTAGATCCACAAATTAAGGAATCAGGACTGCACGAAGGAACTAGACTATTGATCTTAAGTTACAAGGCTTGATTGCTTTGTTGCACAAAATTATGCCATCCCAAAGAGAAGGTGGAACTAGTAGAAGAGAGCTTGAGTCCAACTTGTGTCAAAATCATGCAAAGTAGGAGAGGAGAAGTTATCTACCAAGAAGAGAGTGTTTCGCTGCTAGCTCACTCCTATGTTGCATGTTCAAGGGGATATTCATCATAACTAGAGAACATTTGTTGAAGAACATCCAAATCAAGCCCATCTAACCAACTATCCTCAAATTTGATCCTCTTCAATTCTGCTGAGGTGAATTCCCACATATCCTTCAACTTAATTAGTTCTCTTCTGGCAGCCTTTACCTCATCCCTGATGTCCATGAGTTTGTCCAATAGCAAGTCTTCTCCATTATCCTCCTTTTGCATCACTTCCTTGAATCTACTACTCCACTACTCCTTCAACTTGTCCAAAGGAAGATCCTCTTTGACTGGGATGTCCACGTTGACCAAAATGGCAACTACTACCTCCAATTCATCAATCTATTCGTTCAAATCCTTGCTTGCTTCTTGAACCTCATTCTTATGCTCATAAATGAACTTGGATTTCAATCTTATTATGCTCACAGTCTTCTCAATAAAATTTACATTTCCTTCCTCAAGAATTGACTGCTCCAGGAGAGTTGTTTTGGGCATTTTTTCGATGTCTTTAAGCTTCTTGACATATTCTTTGTATTCTTCATCTTTCTTTTCTAGGACTTCAACATGTTGATTCATCTCACCTACTAGCTCAAGTACTTCCTTATGAATCTTGAAACTGTCAGTTAGCAACTCATCAACCTCCTGATTGAGTTTATCAATCATCCTATCAAGCATCCCTACCTTACTATTCATTTGTACCAAGTCATCGACTTCCTTCTTACTTAGTAAGACTGGGGTTTTTGGAGCAACAACTTGTTGAGACACCGAAGTGGAGACAACCTTCAGGAATTTATGCAACTAATCCAATTGGGCCTTAAGCTCATCCTTATTTTCTTTGTCCTTAATCATTCAAGATTTGGTGGAGGAAGCTACAATATCAATTAAGTTCATTTGTTGGTTCCTCGTAGGTCTTCCCAAATTGACAAAACCCAATTGATAATCAGTTATGTCCATGTCCTCTATATCCTTATCCACCACTGGAATTGCACATTCAACAATAATTTCCCCTACATTCGTGAGCTTGGTGGAGTGAAGAACTCTGGCCTTCTTTTTAGGTCTTTCCTTTTCAATCTCCTTCATCATCTCATCCCAATTGAGAGGTTGAGGTTGAACTATCTGTTTCTTCTCTAAATCAATCTTCAACCATGTAGGAGCAGCAAGATAAGTGACCACTTGTGTTGAAGAAGAGGCAGTAGTGGCAAAAGATAATGGTTGCAATATAGTGTTCCTAGGTTGAGAATCAACCTCTTGCACATTATGTTGTTCCCTTTATGCATCTGCTTGTGCAAGTCTCTCAGCCTCTTCTTTATCTTTTTGTTCTTACAATCTTTTAAACTCCAACTCATTTTCTAGACGTTCTTCTTCCAATCTCTTTTCTTCATACACCTGGTCTCCTTTTCTCTTTCAAGGTGCTATGCTTCCTCTTTTATTTTTTGTGCTACTTCTACAACCTTGAATTTAGCCTCAAGGGCTTATCTTTCTCTTCTCTACTTGGCTCTTTCTTCCTCAAGATCATGGATTTTCTCCAGCATGGCTAGTTTATCTCTTTCATCTTTAGCTTTGAGTTCCTTCTCTCTTTGTTGTTGTTGCTTAGCTAATTCATCAACTCTAGCTTGAGCATCCAATTCCCGTTGCTTCATTAATGCATCAGATTGTGCCTTAGCATCAATCTCCTTTTTTTAGCTAGTGCCTCAGCGTGTGCCTTGGAATCTACTTCCCTTTTTGCATCCTCAAAGAACTTCCATTGATTTTCCTCTGTTAGAACATGATCAATCCCTACATCCTCAGTTATATCAAGAGAAGCAATCACATGAGTCTCCTTTCCAAATGGAGTAACCTTAGAATCAATCTCAATATCATGAATTTCCACCTCAGGCTCCTTCTCCTTCAAGGATTCAGCTTCTTTATGGAGGGTTCCTATAGGCATTTCCTCACTTGGTTGCTCTGTGATAAGAGGTTGAGTTGATGCCTCTCCTGCAACAGATGTTGAGGCACCAGATTCCGTTGCAACCTCCTCTCCCTATGCTTCAGTAAGATCCTGAGTAGCAATTTCCTCTCCAGAATTGGGAGGGAAAAATTCCAAGGGCTCCTTAGGAGGCATTCTTCTTTTTGTCCTCTTATATTGGGTGGTTCCTGTAGCCTTTCTCTTTTTGGAGGTCTGATCCTCTAGTTTTTTAGTTCTAATCACAACCCATTGAATACTTCTATCCAACACTAGCCTTGTAATCTAATTTATGGAAACTAACTCCTCAGCATTCCAATCCACTGGATCAAGGTCTTTGGTGCCTATACTTTCAGCATCATATTAAGCATCCAATGTCACCCCATCATCTGATAATGTCTTAGGGGTGTCTTCCTTTACCCCATATTCAACCATGAGTGGGATAGGAAATCTTTCAAAGATTCTTCTCTTCGGATCATAATCATCTTGTAAGTCCATCCAGAAATCCTCCAATAGATTAAAGTGCTTGTCAAAAATAGTGGGGAGCAAACCCTGCATCTTGTGTTTAGGATCAAAATGTTTCCTAGAGGTGTATAAACCTAACTTCAAATAAATTAGCTTCTCACATATTTCCTTGGCTTCCACATTATGTGCACAGCCATACTCACCCAACTTCATGGTGAACTTGTGACAACCAATCTTGTGTTTGTTACCAAATTTGAAGTTGACCCTTAAAGCCTAATAGATGAACTCCATTCAAACTATCATGTTGCTGCAACACCTGGGCAATAGATGGGGGTGGCCATCAAAACTAGCCAGCCTAAAATAGGTAAATTTTGGGTATTGGATATACCAATGTCCCCACTCTGCAATGAAGGACATAGCCTCTCTAATCAATCTATAACCAACATCTCCTGTTAGCCGGTTTATGATGACATATAAAAATGCATCATTAACCCTCTTGCAGTGTGCCTCTGAGGTCTGCAAGGTGAGCTAGTCATAATGATCCCATATATTTTTCTATCCTTGGGCTTCTCCCAATATACCTATTGCATTCAATCCTGGATAGATACCCCTTCTAGCAACTGCATAGATCACATAAGAGGTCATGAAGAAACTCTTGGTTTCTCTCACTCTAAGCATTTGATTGTGTATGCAATCTGACACAATCATGGGCCCATCAAATTTTTATTTGCCATCTAGGATAGTTTAGATGAATGGAAACATCCATTCCTTAAACTAAGAGGCATCCCAAATACTCTGGAGAGCATCATTATTATATATGCAATCTTCTTGTAGAAGTCTACCCTTTTAAGCTGATTAGGAAGCTTGGCTAAAGACTTCTTCTCAATTCTCATCCAAGTTTTGTTCATATGATTCTAGCTAGCTTCCTTCTTATCACTGTATAGCTTTAGTGCTTCTACTTCATTGAGCTACTTGGGATTTTGTGGAGTTGGTGTGTTGAACATAAATCTTATCATTTGTGGTGTTAAGTTGATGATAATATTTCCCTATGAATCCACACATTGCTTGGTGGCAAGGTTGTATGCTCCAGCTGCAATAATTATCAACTCAGGAGATTGAACTGATAGGGGGAAGAGGACAACATGTGCCAGTCCAAATTGGATAATTCTCTGAGTTCTCCTTGTTACTTCCTCACCAAAGGTCTCCAGAAGTAACTCCTCATAACTAAATGGGCCCAGGTTGGTATCAGTGATGTCCGCCCATTCAGAGTCCACCTTACTAGCCACAAGAGTAGCTTCCCTGTGTTTGTACCTCAGGGTATAAGGGATTTGCTCCACCTTTATCCTTTTGGGTTTGAATCATTGTCTTGAGTTTTCTACCAGTTGACTCCTTTGAAAATCCTCCTTCGATGCTCCTGACATGTCTTACTTTTGCAATAAAACCTCGTATTAGATGAACAAAAAGCATAAGAAACAATACATCATCTAATACCCTCTTCTCTACTTCCTCAGGACCAACTTTCATACTTAGTCAAATTTGATATTAACCAGAGGTAGAACCAAAGCAAAACAAGGCACGAAAACCATTTTAGCACAAAGCGGAATGGGGACTAGAACCGAGACGAAACCGGAATCGGGATCGAAATGGAAACCAAACCTAGAACCAATTGCTAGTTCCCAATTCAATCTCCACTTCGGTTCTACTTTTGTTAAAGGGCTAGTGTGAAGACCAAAGCCAACAATAATTGGAAGCAGGGACATTTTGGGAATGAACACCAAAATGTAAATAACCACAGGACGAGTATGTTCCCGATTCGACTTCTGCCAGTTTTAACATAAAAAATAGAGCACTCATTTTTTTTTTGAAGACATGGTCACATGAACCTAAGGACCCGAGTCACATGGGTTAACAATGGGAAACACAAAAGGGGCTTAATTCACCCTTTAACCACATAAAAACCAATTTTAACCTTAAGGTTGGATATTTTGTAAAAGTCATCAAGCAAACACTAGTTTTCCTGACAGGTCGACTCAGAAAATTAGGGCATCAAACGCCCGACATGGAAATCACAGAATCAACACAAAAGAATGATCAGAAGGGTCTCCAAATGAATCTACAAGCATTTAATAGATGGAGAACCCAACCAAACGAAACCCTAGTTAGAAACTAGGGCATGACAAAATGGACCTGTCACGAAAGCGACAACAGAACGAAAAACAAACAAAATGGAAAGAAAAGAAAACAGAAAATAGAAAAGACAAAACAAAAACAAACAAGACCAAGGAAAGAGCAAAGATTGACAGAAAAAGATTTTGTCGACACGCCCAAAACAAAAGGAGCAAGAACATGAAAACAAAATGACAAAGCAAACAAGAAAAGAGCGAGAAGAGACCCTACCTCAAATTTCCAACAAGGAAAGGCTGATACCTTGACAAAGATTCGCTCACCAACACGCCTCCACAATCAAATCGTGTTATTCTCTCAATTCACCTAGCTCTGGTTCACTAAAATAACTTAAACAATAATGATAATGAGCTAGTTAACCTCAATTAAGGTTTTAAAATTATTTCATGTGTGAGGAGGCTGTAATTAATGCCATAAATGTGGTTGGTCAGGGGCGGAGTGAACGACGCAAAATGAACAGTTAACTCTCATGAACATCAAAGGCAAGGCGGACATGGACCCGGATCCGAGAGAGAACAAGAAACTTCACCAAGTTTCCTACCCAACATTGGTTCTGGTTCTGGTTCTACAAAAAGGACAACCAACAAAAAATGAAAGGGAAACAGGGGTGGAGTCAGAACCAAAACCGGACCGGGAACTTTTAAAAAGTTTCAAGTTTAGTTCTGATTCTGGTTTCATTCCTGACCAAGGAATGAACACAAGACAAAGACAAAATAACAACAGGAAGTGGAACCAGAACAAATAAATTGGACAAATTTCAAAAAAGCCAATGAGCGGGAGTAGGATCGGAACAAAAACCAAGTTCAAAACTTTTAAAAAGTTCAAAGTTCAATTCCCATTCTGGTTCTGCTTCCGCCAGGGAAAAAACAAAAACACAAGGAACGACAAACAACTCAAGGGAGAAACGGACCCAAGAGCACAAGACCAACCAATGGACAACAAAAAGAACAGGAAACAAGGGTGGAACCGGAACCAAAACTGAACTTGGAACTTTTATAGAAAGTTCTAAGTCCAATTTCTATCCCGACTCCGCTTTTGCCATACCAAAGGAGACAAGGACTTAGGAGAAAAATGAACAACTCCTAAGACCCAAATAAAGCAGCAAGGACAAAAACAAACACAAGGGGGACCCATTTTCATCCAAAAACAAAATGGGGTGGTTATGCAAGGAATAACAAGTATGTCACCCCTCCAACTAGTTTTATATAATATGAGGAAATTAGAGGAGAGAGAAAATAATGCATTCAAAAAGAAAGTAATCAAGAAATATAAGTGTGTCAGCACATAGAACATCAAGGCACATAAAATGAATTTTCCCTAGCATAGGAAGATTAGGTAAAATTAATGTAGCCCCTAATGGCAGAACATATGCGGATATAGAGAGGTAGTAATACAGGCAGGATATAGCGGCATGGCAGCCATACGGTCAATGCAGTTCAGTAAAGAGATAGTATAACAGCAAATAATATGAAGGGGGAGGAATGATTCCCCCAATGTGATAGGACAATTCTAGGAACACAATAAATCATGTGAACATAAAATGTTATATAAGGCATGATATCCCTAGTGTAAAATAATAGCTTTAGAAGCATGTTAAGGAAATGAAGGTATAATGTATCAAGGGTAAAGCATTGTGCTTCATAATATAATAAGGTAGCTTGAAAATAAAGATGAGGTGAAAGAAAAATATAATAAGGATAAATTAATTTCCCTCCCCCCCAAATATAATACAATATCTCTAGAAGCCATGAAAGGACAATGAATGTACATGTGATGATTATAAAATGTTTTAAAAAAGAGCATAAAATCAAGCTAGATATAAGATAAAAGTGATAATGGTCATAAATATAGGCATCATAAGCATGTGATCGTAAATGATATTGGCATTGATGGCTTGTAAAACCTCTAATCCATGTTGTTTACCAATAAACTTGTTATGAATCATATTCACTATGGAGGATCCTCAATAGTAGCTAAATTAGTAATATCATTCGCAAAATATTATTGAGTCATATGTTTCTCACAATCATAATATTAACTTTCATTCTCAATGATAAGAGTAGCCACTTCACTTGTAGGAAACATAGATATCAATAGATTGAACTATTTGGAGATTCAAATGAGCATTCCTTCATAAAGGTGGATGAAAGGAAATAGATATTGGCATACAAATAGATCTCAAAAACCTAAAGGATTAAAACAAAAAAATATGACCTAAGGGATTTTTTTTTTTAATTAGTTATTAATCAAATATGAAAAAAATGTGAAATGTAAATTCTAAAGACCACAACAAGGGTGAGTAGGGTGTGTAAAAGATAGGATATGTCAATAAACCATATAAACCTAAAAAAATATATAGCTATGAAGTACAAATATAAGAGCGAAATGAAACCCTAATTAAATCTAAAAAGTTGATAAAGCAATAAAAATTAAATTCCTAATGATAACAAAACAAATTCTAGGGGTAAATTAGGTTGCCTAAGTAATTTTCAGATTGACAAAAAAAATTAGGAATGGAATCCCTTATACATAAATATAGGCATAATTAAATATACAATGTTTAATTAAGGAGTTAGGAATGCATAACTTGATATATGTACTAGTAAAATAAAATGAGGGGTATAAGTGTACTTAGCTATCAAATTGATGATGGGATACAAATGTCGAAGATGTGTATATTAATAAATTTACTATAATAAAATATTAATGGCCTGGATTGATAGACTATCTTGTAACTACAATAAACTCAAAATATTATATGGGTTAGAATAGCATGGAACTAATCTTTAAGGCACAAATTTGATCTAGAAATTTACAAGCTTTTGTAACCTAGCTTTGTGTGATATTATCTAATGATGTGTAAGGACTAACAGTATTAAAAAAATTCTTTAAGGAAGTTACTAAGTTGTGAGGGTCAAGTTCTCCTTAGTCAACCCCTTATAGCCTTGGGCGACAATAAAAAAATATATATATTTCTACAAAGAATGCTCCTTATAATGTGAATGTTATTTTTCTTCTTTAATGATAATTTGATGTGCTTATACACATTGTAGATGAATGTATTTAAATACCAAGATATGTAATGAATAGTCACACAAATGTGTACCAAGTATATTACCAATGGCTAGTAGGAAAGGGCGGGGGTTGATATTTTTAAATTAGAAAAACTAAATTTCAATTTCAATCCTAAGTGACTTAGGATTGATCAAGAGTGTCATGAGATTGGTATGAGATATAGAAAGAGGCATCAAGGAAAGTATTATATGTATGGAAGTGTGTAACTAATAATAGAGAAAATATATATGAATAAGTGCAAATGGGGTTTGGATAAGCTCAAATATATGAGAATGTGTATAAATAAAAGTAAATGGAGATAGATAAATACTAGAGAAAATTCAAAATTAACATTTGAATATACCACTTGTAATCATGTAAATACATTAAATTATTTCATCAAAGTAAACCCCAAAAAAAATGAAAATTGACATAAAAATACAAATTTCACTATTATCTAGTTTTATAATTTAAGTTTTATTTAAATTCAAAAATTAAAGTAGAATTAGAAAAACTCATTTAAATGTCCTAGAGTATCAAACTCATTAGTTGAATCGTTATTTTGAAAAAACCATGCCCTTGGTGATTATATGGTTCAACTGCTTTTCTAAAAAAGTTATTTTTTCTAATTGAACTAGTATTAACATAGTCAAACTATCTAATTATATAACTAACAATATTTTTTTATTGATTACGTGGCAGATGTTGCATAGTGGTCATTACATTGGGGACAATTCTTGCATATTTGATAATGGAGAATCTTGGCGTAAAAGTGCTTTGGTCCATTTAAAGTGCACTTAAATTTCTATTCCACAACTAAAACCCTGTTAACATACTTTGGGATGATGCCAAATTGAAACAGTGGACACAACATCTCTTAAATGAATTTAACAAATAATAATATATAATTTTATAATTATAAAAATAGCATTGGCTAAATTTAATATCATAGATTTAAATAATATAGTGATCATTTTACTTTTATTGTGTATATTTAGAGAGAGCCCTGAGGAATGCTGATGTGGCCATATTCTTTTTCCCAATTCTGGTATTGCTTATTTAAAAGAAAAGACCATGTTGTTCTATCTCTGGAAGATTACTAGTTCAAGATAAGTAAGTGCTCAATTTTTTTTATGATAAATAAGTGACATTATTTTTTTGTAATTTCAATAATTAAATGTTCAAAGAGAAAAAGGTAAAAATGACATTAATCTCTTTACCACCTATTATGTTAGTTTAGGTAAGTCTCTATCCAATAATCATACTAGATTAGGTTGAACCTTCACATCTATCATGTGATATCATTTTAGTTAACTTTCATATACTTGCTGTTAGCTTCATCTGCCTTTGTTCTATGTATATATAAGGGTGTTTTATAATCAATTTTGGTAGCCACATTATTTTGCCATATTTTCTATTAGTTTACTCTCCTATAGATCTTAGAGGAAGATTTAATGATTTAACAAATTCTAGGATAAGAATGTTCCTTTATTTCTAAATGGTTTTAAATTTTATCCACTCAAACCCCTTCCCATTGCGAGGTTCATTTCATTTGTGTCATTTTTTTCATGTATCTTTTTTATGGAGTAGCTTTTATTTTAGATCTCACACTACAACCATTGGAGTGCCATAAACTAATTTTTATTGTAATTTTATAGAAAAAAGATTAAGCTCGCAATTGAACTCAAAGTAGCTATGAGAGTTAGTTTTACCTTATATTTCACAAA
>VDFB02006978.1:0-24912 GCA_007258455.2 Sequoia sempervirens | reverse complement strand
TTATGTGATTGAACTTCCAATTGCACTTCATGCTTTGGTTCACTTGCCCTTTTCCACAGTTGTTTTCCTCTTGTAGGATCTCAATCCCTATTTGCACCTTCATTTCCCTTAACTAGAAATCCAATCTCCAAGTGAAGTGCACTTTATTTCCACATCAAATCCCCGTAGGGCATCTTTTCTTCATTTGACTCCACTTCTGTTTTGTGTGATTTCGATGTCCATTTGAATTTCACTTCCATGTTTAGTTCCTAGCATCGGTTCAAATGGAAATCTCTATAGGCATGCCTTCCCTTTGTGGAACTCTAGCACCTCACCTTTTCATTCACTTCCAACTTCACTTCACTTGCATTTGAAATTCCTACAGGCATGCATTAGCCATTTTCTCCTTCCTTCAGATGAAACCTCCTAAATTGTTGGTGTCATCCCACCTACTAAATTGCACTTCCTAACTTCACTTCAGATCGACTTTCCGTAGCCCCTCCATTGTTGGTGTCACCCCACCTACTGACTTATCACTTCCAAGCAACCCCTGTCCTCTATATGTTGTCACGATGATGTCATGCTGATGTCATCATTCCAACTACACCCTTGGGATTTCTACCTTCAAGGTAACTAGGAAAATATTATGGCTTTGAAGGATTCTTGAAGATTTACAGTTAAACAACTTTCTTAGTTGACAATTGATTTGCTGCCAAAATGGCATAAAATCTACTCCATGATTGAACCAAACATATCAACACAATGTTTCATTTAATTTGATAGCATGTGAAAGATAGCAATGCACAACTCAAGTATTGTCCAAGTGCAGATCAGTCAGCAGATATTCTTACCAAAAGGCTTTAAAGAGACAAGTTTGAGAAGTTGAGAGAAATGCTTGGTTTAACCATAACCCCTTCAGAATCTTTACAGGTTAACATATCCAGTTTTGGTAGTTTTCCTCGTTTAGTTTTGTTGTGGCAGTTAAACTGTTCTTCACTGCCTATAAATAAGAATATAAATCTTTATTTGTTGAACAATAAAGTTACACCGTTCTATCCTGCTTTTCAATCCTGGCCTGACATCATATATGTTTGAGTTTTGATTGTCTGGAATTACTATGCCATTTCTTTGTAATATAAAGAAAGTGATTCCAGAAAATTAATAATAAAAAATGTTTATATGTGGAATTTTTTTTTCACATATATAAAGCCTTTAGTGCTGTCAGCAAACCAATCACTCAGTCCTGCTGTTATTGTTCCCTGAAACATTTCTGGTGAAGAAGCAAGTGAATAGATTTGCACGAGAATTTTCTAATGATTAGTCATGCACAGGGTAGCAAAATTATGTTTTAGAATAGATACATCTTTGAAATTTATTTGAGTGTCTCAAAAATTGCACAATATGCTTCAATATCCATCGATATTCTTGAAATCCTTAGGAAACTTTATGGTGATAGATATGTGAACTTGATGTTATATATCATGCTGTTACAACTTATGTTGGACAACAATGCCTCATATTTACATTATGGTCACTAATATTTTTCTTTTGCATTCAGATTGGACGTGTCTTAAGCATGGTGAACAACACTTGTCATTGTACAATTTATTTGACAGTTACATTGACTGCCACTTGGTCATTTTATCAATAGAGTTTCTTTGTTTTATTTTGCAGTTAATTGCTTTGAGCTGTATGGTTTATATCCATGATTATGTAAGCTTAATCCATAAATTGTTATCTGCACCACAAAAAAGCAAAAACTAGTGAAAATGCAATTAGAGGCTTTCTTCTCAGGAAAACTTTCCTAAAAATGATAGCATCTCAAATGATATTTTGAAATGCAGGAATCCTCGATCAGGTGTCTGGGTTGTTCTTGAAGTCAGAGATCTCCTCACCACAAACTATGGAAAATAGAAGTGATATTGATGATTCTAATGGCAGCAATCAAGGAAATGATGGCATTTGTAAAGAATACAAGCTTGTAAAAAAAACAGTAGTTGAAAATTTTCTGAAAGTTTCTATTCAGAAAAATAAAGAAAAAAAGATGAGTTTATTGTCTTTTGACACTGACCTTCCTGGTGATGTTGTACTTCACTGGGGTGTGTGTAAAGATAATGCTAAAAGATGGGAGATTCTTCATGGTCAATATCCCTCCAATACCAATGTGTTTAGAAGCAGGGCTCTTCAAACTACTTTACAGGTATTTGAATTTTGTTTTGTCTGATTTGTTTGTATATTGCATATGTTTGTTGGTTTTGAAATTTAGCTGCAATAATGCATAGAAATGTCAATGGATTTAAACCAAAATATTCTTCAACAAACCAAATGTACATAGCATATATGCTTCATCCTCTTGCCCTATGGAAAGTAGAGGCAATATACATTAGACTGGCA
This sequence comes from Sequoia sempervirens, assembly GCA_007258455.2. NCBI lineage: Eukaryota > Viridiplantae > Streptophyta > Pinopsida > Cupressales > Cupressaceae > Sequoia > Sequoia sempervirens. Next base: position 22,539 of record VDFB02006978.1, on the reverse strand, counting down.
TCCTACAGGTCTTGGAAAAATAATAAGTATACAATAAGAATTTTAATTATATTAAAAATGTCTATGAGAGATTAGTTATCAATGTTGGACTCAATGAGAATCCAAACACAAGCCTAGATTTAGGTGAATTAAGAAAGTTACATGAACTACATACAAACAACAAATTATGCAAAATGCAAATATAAGCTATATTCCAATATGGAGGATGTGGAGAGATTAAAACGAGTTGATAACAAAACAAAGGAAATTACATACAATATATAGACTTTGGGAGAACAAGTGGTCCAGTGGATGACTCAACATGATGGAACAGTTAAGTCAAGTGAACTCAACTTGATAAGTGCTTATTAGCCCTAAATTTTACCTTAGTAAATGAAACAATCTACTAAATAAACTCAATATAAAGTGCAATTAATTAATTACACCATCAACCCCCCTTAAGTGCAAATTAGGAGGAATGAGAAATGTCAAATGAGTCTTGACAAGCCAAGCCATGTTAGGTACCTACATACAATGATAAACCCCCAAAGAAAGATAATGAAGAACCCCCCCAAGGAGAGAAAGAATAGAGAAAGTAGGTAGCCCCCTCAAATGTGATGACTCCTTGTAATGTCCTTAACTTAATTTTTCTGAATTTTTTGCAAGTATTATAATGAAATGCAAAACTATCACACTTTGTGATCACTAAGATCCTAATGTGGGCAAGGTGAGAGCGTATGATGATTGGGACACTAACTTATTGGTGGCAAGTCACATAGTTCTACAATGAATGTAGCACGGAAAATTAAGTAATTAACTATGTCTTGATGGCATTGCCATCCAAACTTACAATTCAAAGGTAATTTGGTGGCGAACTGCATAAATGTTTACACTATGAATGATAAAGCAATGAAATACTTTTCTAATTTCAATTCCAAGAATTGTAACAAATAGTTGTTCAACAATTTGGAAAAAGACATTTTATCAAACAGTTGGAAAGCAAACTACATAACATATAAAATGTAAAATATTTGGAATAGGAGTTGATATATTTTAGAGTATGGATGAAGGATGAACAATTTTTGCAAACTGAACCAAAAACTTGGTAACTACTGAAGAGAACAACCAAATGATTGCTGTAAGAATCAACCACTTAATTGCTATGATAAATAGGCACGAACAACTCCAAACCCCAATTGATAAGAGGCATCATACATAGTCTATAACTCTGAACGGCCAACAAAACTGATATTGGAAGAGGAACAGCCTGATAGAAACCTATCAGGGCAGCTATGACTGCTGCATTTGCTGCACAATTGGGCCACTAGGCCACTACAATCTCTATGAACTCCTAGACACCCTTTCCTTGCCATGTGGTCAATGCAAACTAGCTGTTATGGCTGTGGCTAAACTGATACAATTGATATAATATGTAATGTCCCCTATCCCAATTTGCCCTAGAATTCATCTATTGATCACAAATTGCAACAAATTAGGGTTAGGGTTTCACCTTATTAAATAAATATCTCTTTAATGATGTAATCTTGGATTGGAATCCTGCATTCACCACATGAACAATACATGCAAATATGTATATATGCTTGTTAGGGTTAGACAATTGCATCATATTCATAGATGATTAACAAAGCAAACATACTAAAGTAGGAGGAGGAACATGGTGGGCCTGCCCGAAGACGTATGCCAAGCCTAAGAGGTTGTATACCACAACTCTCCCCCTTGGCGACTTGTACTTGCTTCCCCATCCATGTCACAACCTCGGAAGACACTTGCCAACTTGTGGGAATGGGCGGAGGTCACAAGTGGTCTTGGCACTTACCATTCCTCAGGCCCATCCTCACCTTGGGATTGGGTAGAGATCTTGAGTGGGATCTTTAGGTTCTCACCGCTTCCTTAGGCCCTTCCCACAAGGTGGGTTTCAGACACACATGCATATTTATCATTAGAAATTATACGTGAAATACATTTAATTATTCATGGCAAAATGCATACACATGTAAACAATGATTGACAAAAATACACTCGAATATAAGATATATCTGATAATAGCAATCGATGGTGATAACTGGACAGATTCTCCTTTATCTCCTAGTTTGTATGTTTCTTCTCCTTAATCGATCTGTTCTTTTCATGTCCTCAGAATCGCAACACTATGATAACAAGCGTTGGAATAAGTAAACAAGATAGAAACAAAATAAATATTAAAATTATAAATGTTGGTAGCTAATTATAATTATCACAAGATAACATTATTTTTTTAAATTATCAAATATAATATCATAAGTATTAAAATATGAATACTAACAATTTAAATATTATTATAATATAAATAATAAATATATTTTAAGAAGCATATAATATAAAACATAATAAATTGAAAGAAATGGAGCAAGCAAAGAGATAAGAGATTAAAACAAAATAATATATGGATCGTTTAAAGAGGTCGATCTCCCCATGTTGGCCGACTTATGGAGGAGTTAAGCGCTACACAGCCGACCTCTCTCATTTTGGCACTACATTCAAAATATTAAACTAAGATAATCTAGCCGACACCTCGATTTTTCTCTATCGCGACCATAAGGAAGTCAAAGGTATCTCACAAAGCTATTAATTTTGGTGATGCTACTTCTATTAGAGAGGGGATCGCTACTTATCAGAATTTAAAGTATTCCTTAGCGGCTTTGCAATCCTGAGAGCTTGTAAAAGGATTGTGGAAAATGAAACATCGGAAGTTTATTATTACCATCAACAGTGCTTAGACGGATGATTCAAGATTTGTCTAGCTGCGATACTGAGGAAGGTCGTGGATCGAAGTCTCCCAAGTGATATAGTCCTTAAAAGAAGAGAATTGATCATGCACCAAGTGATCAAGTATCAAAAGGGCAGCTTTGAAGATATGAGACGACCTCCTCAAGTATATTGGCCAAGTCACGAGAAAAATATGGCGATCATCTTCAAGGCAAACAACAATTCCTATTAAGAAATAATATTAAATAAATTAGTTATTCTCAATAGCAGCGATTAGTTTAATTAAGGATCATGACCCTTGGAAAATGAATGTAATGAAGAGTTACGCCCCTTGCCCATGTGGGGGTATCAAAGGGATTTCCAAAGCAAACAACATCAAGATGTGGAGAAATTAATTCAGTCTATAACAGAACTATACGTGAAGCCTTAGGCTATGCTTGTTGGGTGTGGAGTCCAGATAGGAAGCATTTCACATTTACAGGTGGCTGTTAGTGCTCCTCAAACTTGGCATGCTCAAAAGCAGTTTGCTGTTCCCATTTCAGACCCACACATACTTTCAACAATATGTTCTAACAAAAGCGATTGAGAGGAGGAGAAAAGAAAAGACTAATTACATGTCTGCACACCTTGGCAGTACTTAAGGCATTTACAATATATATTATTCTATTGAAACACAGGATAAGAAGGGAAGGCATAGTGACTGATAAAGGACAAGGAAGTTCTGCAGATCGATGGCTATGGGGATCAGGAAGAGCTCCAGCAAATCGAACCCAGGTAAGTGTAAGAAATACTTGCAAAAAATTCGGGTGATACTATATTGCCAAATGTGAAATAATGGATATGTTATGTGTCTCTATATTACTGGATGATAAGGTACAACTTTCACACAAACAAATAAGATTTGGTAAACGTACTCCTAACAACAATAGGTATCCAAGATAGAATGGAGATACAACAAAATTATTACAAAAGCCTATGCTAAGTTATCTTATGGGTCCATAATGCACAAATCCTAGGATCATCCTCACCTTTCAAATCTAGGGAAAAATTGATATTACTTAAATAAATCAGGCACTTTCCCAAGATGTGAAAATAAATTTAGTACTAAACATGAGGATATGTTAAGAGGAGTAATAACATTCAATTGATCTGGAAGATGTGGCAAGAGTTGGATGTTAACATATGAATTTAAATCCTTCTATGAAATGATTTTTGGCGATAATTGCTTGCTTGTACATCTTTTTTCGTTTTATAACTTGCATTGGAGAACTATCTGGGAAATATATAAGGATATAACATTATGTATGAATTGTGACAAGATGATATATGTGAAAAGATGTTTTGAGTTGTGATTGCTTGAGGGAAAGCAATCTTGGGCGGGATGGACTGTCATGATCCCGAAATTGTAACACCAAGATATAAAGCATTGGATGAGTAAATAACAAAATACATAAATTATAAAAAGGAATGTTAGTAATTTAATATTATTATAATTATAATTATCATATATATATATATTTTATAAAATAATAATAATAACAAATATATCTTAAGAAACACATAATATATGATAGTGTATATAGAAAAGAAATAAATGCAGCGACTGAGTTTATTTAAGGCAGAAATAAAGTAAATGGCCAACCACCCTTTGACCCTCACAAAGAAACATATATATTAAGGTAATCGTTCAAGTAATTACATGGCTAATAATTCATTATGACAGGGAATGAATAAAGGCATTGATAAGGAGCAAAAGTAGAAGGCAGCGATTATAATTGAGAGGAGCAGCAATTAAAATCGAAAAGAAGCAATTCTATTAAAAGGCAGCGATCCAGCATAAAGTTCGTTAGCAAAAGATGCCTCTATTATGAAGTGTTGCCTCCTCTTGCAATAGGTGTGTTCATTCATAAAGCTGCCTTCCTTGAAAAGGTATAAAATAAGTTTATGATTGTTGGTGAAGGAAAAAAAAGTGGAAGAGAGATTTGTGATGGCAAAACCCATCAATATACGTTTGGATCTGATTTTCTCCACTGTTTAGAGCTGTTGGAAATTACTTAAGACCTTGTGTTTTAGGTGGACATTACTAATGGTTTTACCAATGCAGAAGCATACCTTAGAAGTTAGAGGTCATGCTTGAAATGCCTGAACAAAATTCATTAAGGTTTTGCCACTTTTTACAACCTCTGGCAGAAAACACCAATGGCTCTGCCATCTGATTTGTGCGCCTCATGAACAATTTTGATTCCTTCATGCTGGGTGGAAATCTCTTAGATGTTGCCACTTTTCCTACTTTGAAACATTTCTTTCAAAGTTTTTGTGGTTCACTTCATTGTTTGCCAAATTCCAATCATGACTGGTGGAGATTTGTGAGGGTTTAAGCCAATAGAAATTGTACCTTTACTACATTGGAAATTCTTTTTCAAGGCTGGCACAGATCACTAATAAGTTTGCCCTGTTTTTTGAAGGAGGGATCACTTATGGCTGAGCCATTCATAATGTGTGTTGGAGGATATTTAGGCGGGTTTAACTATTAAAAAGGTGTGACTGCATGCCAAACTATCCATATTTCATACTGAACAGAGTTTTTGCATCATTCAACCATGTTTTTACATGTTGGCAGGATTCTACAATGGTTGACCACAGCAGTTGTGTGCCTCACTTGCTCATGGCAGAGTATTTCATGACTGAGGCAGAAGTTTCCCATGGTAGAGCCAGGTTAGGTGAAATCTAGGCTCATTTCTGCCATCTTTTTTTTTTTTCCTCAGGTGGAATTACCATATGGTTTAGCTATTGACTTAGTGTGCCCAACTTTAAGGCAGCGGATTGTTCCCTTAACATCCTTTCCATACCCTTGCCTATTGTTCTCTGCTCTTGCATGCTATTGATCTGCTCCATCATTTTCATCATTCCTTGCTCCTCTGCTCCCTTTGATATCATTGTCACCCCCCTGCAAAAGTGTTAGTTGAACTACATGGATCTTGACAGGATGATCTCACAAACTGATGAGGGGAAACTACAACTGATTGGATTGTCATTGATACATAAATGACAATCACCTGATGACAAACTTGACAAAACAGGGTATGGAAGTCAAGTTTCGTATGGGTACAACAAATTTTAAACTGGAAATGGTACCACAGTATCTGCTCCATCATTTTCTTCATTTCTTGCTGCTCCACTTTATTTGATATAAATCATCTCCCTGCAAAAGTGTTAGTTGAAGTACATGGATCCTGATAGGATGATCTCACAGACTGACCAGTGGGAACTGCAATGGATTGGATTGACATAAATGACAAACACCTGATGACAAACTTGACAAAAGGAAGTATGGAAGTCGAGTTTCATATGGGTACAACAAATTGTAAACTGGATATGGTACTAGAGAGTGTGGTGCCATATCCAGCGTATCGGATATGAATTAAATATACTCTCATATCTGGGAGTACCATATCCATATTTGCTATCCAATATGTGGATACGTGCATCCAGATAGGGGAGGGGAAGTAACCAGTGACTCTGCTTATTGCCTTAGGATTATTTTGAAGGCTAAACTTTTTCTAGCCCAAATTTTTACCAATTTAAGGAGGCTTATCTCATGTAAGAGTAAAGTATAATGCATCATATTGGCAGGCTTTAACCATTTTATCTAAATAATAAATTGCATGCTACATGAAGGATGCCTTAGGGAGTACACAACTAAAATTGCTCTCCCTTTCTTAATAAAGTTTAAGGATGGTTGGAACGTTATGCAATTAAGGACATGATACTATGATTTATATGAGGTTGTGGAGTAGCTGACATATGGTACACACAGCTCATGCCTAGGTAGGATGGGTCCAATGATTAAATTTTGTAATGGGTAACTTGTGAAATAACTTGTAAAATATTAGTCTAATTTGTTCATTATATTTTTCTTTTCTATGAATTTTCTAGTCCCTGATTATTAGTGATCTACTCCACCTTGAGCCGCAATTATATTACCATTATCCTAAAATTTCAATAGAAACATTTGTGAATAGCATAACGATCATTGTCAATTATAGCTCAGCATATTAATATGTACAAACAGTGATATGTTGGTTATCCAACTTGTAGTTAACTTCTATGACACGGACCATGCATATAATTCCTTGTCTGACTGACTAATAAGTCATAAGTGTTGGTAATTCTTGGGATCTGACAGAAATAGGTGATAAAATATTAATCATGTGAGCTTTTCAAAATATCTAAAAAAAGAAACTTTTGATGCAACTATTCCAAACTTCTGAATGACACCTTTTAGTAGTCCCAAGTTCCTACTAGTAATACCTTTAAATACAAGATGGAGTTCAAAACTTCATTACACATGTTAATTTTGGCCTAGAACTAGACACATCTTTATTTGAAATGGAACACGAAATTGACCATGTTTGAAATTTTCTTCTGCGAGATTTCAGAAAAAAGACAATGAAAGTGGAAGTTGGGGTGTTCTTTGTCTTGATGAGGAGTATCAGGGTTTGCTTTTTGTGCTCAAACATAAGGAGGACAATATTTGGCTGAAGAACCGGGAGGATGATTTTTATATTCCTCTCACAATGGAGAACAGTCAGGTTGCTCAGTCCAATACTGGATATCCCTCTCAAATAGGTTGGACTGTAAAGGAGCAAGCAGAATTAGAAACAAACAAAGATGAGCTGGATGGAACAAAGAGAGCAGGACAGGAGTCAACCAATGTTGACATTGACGCAAGTGAGATGGAAAACAACAGTTTTGAAGAAACTGATACTAGAAACATTGGGTATAAAGATGCAGCTTCAATTCTTCTCAACAAAGAAATAAAAATCTTGGTTGAAAGACTTTTTGCTGAAACTAGTGGGTCATTAGAAAATACAACACGGGAAAATCTTCTTCAGGAGATTGAACGATTGGCTGCTATTGCCTACAGTAGCTTTAAAGATTCTCCTTCTTTGCTTACTGAGGAATCTGAACCTGCTGTGAAGGTGTGGAAGCCTGAGGGAAAGCCATGCTCAGGGACTGGATCAGGACATGAAATCCTTCTTCAGGGTTTTAATTGGGAATCTCATCGATCTGGAAGATGGTATCAGGAGCTTGCCGAAAAAGCAGATCAAATAGCTTCATTGGGATTCACGATTGTCTGGCTTCCGCCACCAACTGATTCAGTTTCTCCAGAAGGATACATGCCTCGTGACTTGTATAATCTGAATTCCAGGTATTTATAGTAATATTCTACCTTTACTTAGTCATAGTTAGACATATAACTCTTCTTTTTTCTTACATGTTTTTTAATCCTTCTAATAGGAGAAAATACAAACAAATGAAAAATCTATTTTCCTTTGCTACTTATTATTCCTTATAATTCATCTATTTCTTTATCTTTGACCGTTAATTTCAGATATGGAAGCATGGATGAATTGAAAAGTGTTGTTAGATGTTTCCATGATACTGGAGTAAAAGTTCTGGGAGATGCTGTCTTGAATCATCGGTGTGCTCAATACCAAAATCACAATGGAATATGGAATATTTTTGGTGGGCGTTTGAACTGGGATGACCGAGCAGTTGTTTGTGATGATCCACATTTTCAGGTATGAAGATCATGATTATTTGAGTGATGTAAAATTAAAGGACAAAAGGAATAACTGTTTGATTATTTTCATCCATAAAGCTTTTTATAATTGGATATTCATATTATACATTCATATATACAGGGCGGGGGCAACAAAAGTAGTGGTGATTTTTTCCATGCAGCTCCAAACATTGACCATTCACAAGAGTTTGTGAGACGTGACCTGAATGATTGGCTACGTTGGCTAAGGTTTCTATTTTGTCCTCCTAGAAAACTAAACTTAAATTTCTTAATTCTACTTATGTCATAGATTTATTTGAACTTTGATGGAGTTATATTTTAAGATCTATGCAGTAAGTAACACACAGAATGGGAGGAAAGAAAAAAGTAAAAAAAATGCATGATGTGAACCCAAATAACAATGGGTCTCTCCTAGAGCTCAGGTGAATGAAGAGAGTTTTAGTTGTATTTGGTCTTGTAAAGGCTCAGTTGTATTTGGTCTTGTCAGGGGCAGTTAATTTTCCCTAATTCTGGCATTATACCATACAGTGAATTTATTTTATGCTTTCCATTTGTCAAGATTGGGAAATGCTTCCAATTCTCTGAGTTTACCCCTAGGTCCTTGGTGTTTTACTATAGCAGAATCAATTGACTAATTTGCGAGTGGATTCATTAGCTAAGCATATTAATCTCTTCTCAGTGATTTCACAGATTTTATGAGAGCTTAAGGATATATTATATATATAATTTGATAGTACAGTTGTAAATGTGTTTCCTTTTGAAGCCACTTGCATGTATCTACTTATTGACCAAGATTGATGTGGTGACTCATGTTTATGGTATAGCTCTTATCTGTTTATCTCTTGTGAACAACAGATGCACATCCAAAATCCCTTTGCCGTAGATATTGGCTACAATACCATGCTTTGACTTCTGAATATGGACTTTCTCATAACCACTTGAGTGGTTGGGAATTTCCTTGAGAGTATTCTAATTACATTGAAATCATTTGGATACATTGATGTCCCTGCAAATATCTTCTGATTGATCATCTGCTAGGTTGCCAATTGGGTACAGGCATGGGGCAGGCTGTGTCAGGATTCAATTTCATGCTTGAAATTCGAAATTCGGCGAACATTTAAAAAATTAATAAAATTCGTTAAAATTCGCAGTTAAATTCGTACGGGAAATGGCGACTGTATTTTTGTTAACTTATATTTTTCGCAAGCATTGTTTATTAGGGATTTTAATTGGTACGGTCGCAAGAGATTACTATCGCTCTTGAAGCTTCAGAAAAACCCAATTCAAAGAACGAGTCGGGCACCCTGAATAGCACCTCAAAAATTGAAGAGAAAACCATATCACAGTCGCTCATGATAAATTCAACCGTGTATTTTATCAAGGAAATATTAAGATTTTCCTGTGAGATAGGAACGCAGTCTAAGAGAAGGCGAAACACCTTCTGTAAGGCGGTCGAATGTTTGAATCAAGCGCCTGGGAAGAAATGCGGCATTAAAAAACTAGCATTAATATATTTTAAATTTAACATTATTTTACTATATATATATTTTTAATATTAACATTTAATAATTAAAATCTAATATATTAATATATTTAATTTTGATTTAAATCATTAATATATAAAAATTAATAAATTTAAATATTCAAATTTTAAATTAAATCTTTTAGTTTCCATTTACAAATATTCTAGCATTTGTTATAATTTATTTAAACTCAATATAAGATTATTTTAATATTTATAAATTATATATTTTTTACAATAAAAATAAAAACTTAATATATTTTTAGCTAATTCAAGAAAACTCTCAGAATAATACTTTAATATTTTATTATTTAATAATTATATTTAAAGTTCAATAGTTTTAATTTATTAATATAGTATCATTAGTTATATAATATTTATTAAAAAAAATAAAAAAATTTACATAAGGCGAATTTGATCCGAATTTTATACTTTTCGAATTTTTTCCTTGCCGAATTTCATCCGAATTTCATTGTTGCCGAATTCAATTCTAATTCGAATCTTGTGACTTAGGGTAAACAGCAAAATTTTTTGGGGGGTTGGGTATGGGATCGGGTATGTCCATACAAAAATATAATAAAATATTCAAAATTTTAAATGACTTAATCTTAAAACAACATGAACCAAAGATATACCGAGTGGGGTTGGCTGACAAGTGACTTCCCCTAAGAGCACCATTCCTAACATAACCTGAGTGGTCTGCAAGTCTTGACACTTATCCCTGACAATTATTCCAAAAATGTAGGGTGAAACCAAGCTTTCATCGAATTTGGGGTTATAAACTTATGATGGTGTTGGCAAAGTGTATGCACCAGAACCACAAGGTTCATGTCAGGTACCTAAAAGGAATTCAATTTGGGTCAGGGAGTAAGATTGGATGGAGTAATGATGATTAGAAAAGAGGAATGACTAATTTATGAAAGAAAATTGTTGAGATCTGAAAATGTTGGAAACCATTTACAGTACTGAAAACTGTTAAGGTCTAAAATGAAGCCTAACTAACCCCACGCGATTAGATGTGCCACAAATTTAACAAATCATATATTAAAAAATGAATAATAGAATGACACATACAAAAATACGAATGAACAATAAACCATGCCCACACTGAAATTATTAAACAAAGATAGAAATTTATACACACCAAATCAATAAGCTATAGGGAAAGTCACACCAACCAAAATTTTCCTGAGCCAGCCCTTTCTTGGGAAGATTGGGGTGTGAGACCTCCTCTAGATTTGGATGTTCTGCAGTGATTAGAAGTGAAGTATAATTACTGAAATGGAAGAGTTTATATAATAAATCTGTAACAATTCTCTTTTTCATCCCCTCAATAGCTAGATCCTCAAGCCTAGGAGAAAAAATAGGATCAAAGGAGTTGCATTTGACAACTCAAATATGATTTCTAGGCAGATCTTGTAACAAAATAAATAATGACAAAACTATGTTCTATACCCTGAGATATATAAATAATTGAATATATGTATATTTCTATAATTGTTGTATCTAACTGTATTTGTATCAGGGTATCATGAAAATTTGCCATATCTATATCTGATAATGCATCCAGTTGCATGCATCTCTGATGCAAATCTGTTGGACCAAAAACAACTAGTGTAATAACTCAACATGCACCCTAGAGCAAGCTAGAAGATATCCTGCAGCAGCAGCGGGACAATAGTATGAAGCCCAATGAAGTTCTCCTTCCCATAGTTGCTGAAATTGGTTTGTAAGTTCCCCAATTAACATGAATTATGTGAGAACTTCATGCAACAGCAAGCTGCAGGACAATATAGGAACTTGCTCTTGTCCATCACATATGGTTTTTACCACTACACCTAACATTGTCATTGTATACAGTTCTTACTCATAGTAACCACTCTTGATTGCTTGTATGTAATTGATCTGTCTAAACAATTTCTATAGTATTATTTATATAGGAATATTAGAAATCTTGATAAATATTAACAGGTTAATTTTTTAAATTATCTAATTTTATATAGATTGTATTCAAAACTATCTAAATTGATTAACACATTTAATCATCCAAATAGATTAATAAATTAATAGATTAAAACATATCAATAGATTTAAATTACTAAATTGATTGATACATTTAAATAGATTAATACATTAATATATAATTTTTATTTTTTGGTAATTTCTTTCCTCCCATCTCTTGGGCCCTGGGCCATCTTTCCCTCTTTCATCTTTCTGCCTCTTTTTATACCTGTTGGGTCTGCAACAAACTACTTTCATCTCCTTGAGCTCTCTATCCTGATGATGGATCACGGAGTGTGATCCGAAACGTTGATCTAAAAAAGCTTACACAATCTAATCCTGTCTATGAATGTTATTATCTTTTTTCTTAGTGTCTTAAAGATCTAGGGAATTGGGAACTGCAATTGTGGATGCTATTTGCTGAATTGTTTTGTACCTTTGTTCTATATTCTGTAGACACTTAAAATCTGCTTCCTCATTTTAACCTAACATCTCCATATCTCCAACCACTGCTATTTATATCTTTTCTCTTATAGTTATTTAAATAAATCATATTTATTTGATTAATTAATTTAATTAATTTAATTAATTAGGTCATCTTTTCTCTAATAGCTAATTAAATAAATCATATTTATTTAATTAATTAGATTAATGCACATTCCACCTTTTTCATCTCATCGAAAAATAAATAAAAATCCATCTCCACCTCACCAATCTTGATCCTTCATCTATCACATGATTCAATCTCCTTTATCCACTTGCACTCCCCCCAAGCTTCTGCTTGCTTGCATCTCATATCTCCATGCAAATTAAGGTAATCCTGACTGTTTATTCACTTGATTTCATTTCATCCTTCCACTTGCATCCATCTCATCTCTTCCTCACATGCAAATTCATCCTAGCCATCCAATTCATGATCTAATCTCAACTGTTCACAATTATTCCCAAAAGTCTACAAAAATCTTTATTTCAAAGACATTTCCATATGTGGAAGTGCTTCAAGATCATAGGTATATGTTGCCAAATTGGGAATCTCTCATAAAGCAACTAACATCTCAATCTATCAACCTTTCATCCACATCCAAGAGATCATCCAATAATTAAGGAGGTATAATGTTTGAGTTTCTTTGAGCGTTTGTTGCATTGTTTATCTTTGTTGCTCTATCGAAGGTGTTTGGGTTTAATCTAGACTAGGAGTTTATTTTGTGTGCATTTTTGTCATTTCTCTTCTAGATTTTACCTATCACACATTCCTTATGATACTTATATTTGTTTTCTGACTTAATCCTGTGTCTAACCTTCCATTGCTTAAATGTTATTACCTTACTTGTGATATGTTCACAAAGAGAAGTATGTGCAATTATGGTTTTAATATCTTTGTTAATAGTTCTTAATCCTTTTGTACACGTGGTGTAAATATGTTTGTTGATAGTTCTTTATCCTTATTTGTCTACTTTGTCTTTACAATTGAATTACTTATTTAATGTCTTTTATACAATTACTGTTGTATTCGTTATTGCACTATGCTTCCATGGGTTTGCTTGCATTTTTCATATTGCTAATATTTTAGATGCTACACTGGCTCAAAAATCATGATATATGCATTTAGCTTTACCTTTATGCAAGGAAATGTTGGGGTGTGAGTTATGGGATTTATGTATAAGTGTCCTCAGAATCTAATGTTAAATTTTCTTGATACTTTTGTGTGTGTATATTGGTCGATTTAACTGTGATTATTTTCTTTTGAGTATAAATATATTCAAGGGTCAAGTTGCTTATCTTGACTGGACTATTATGGTTCATTTCAAATCAACATGCTTTACTATTTTTAATTGTCATTTTCAATATTTCTCTTTTTCTTTTTCCCTTAATTTTTTTTGTCCTTAAACACAGACCACATTCCCTTCCACTACAATTGTTTCTTGGTTATTTCTTTTTCTTAGTAGTGTGCATATTTTTAAAATTTGCACTCTTGGGGCTTACTCTCATGTTATAATTGTCTTGCTTTTGATTTATGATTCTTTACTAATTATAGTTTCATTTTTCCAACTATGTATGTATGCTAATTGTTGCACAAGATAAAATGCATTTCTTTTACCCTATCAATGCAGGACTGAAATTGGATATGACGGATGGAGACTAGACTTTGTGAGGGGATTTTGGGGAGGTTATGTAAAAGATTATTTACGAGGAAGCGAACCATACTTTGCTGTTGGAGAGTATTGGGACTCGCTTTCATATACATATGGTCAAATGGACCACAATCAAGATGCTCACCGACAACGTATTATTGATTGGATAAATGATACAGGTGGAAATGCAGGAGCTTTTGATGTCACTACGAAGGGTATTCTTCATACAGTGAGTTGAAGCTTCATATCTTTTGTTCCTATGCTATGTTCTAGATAACATTGGATTTTGATGGATATTAGATGAACAAAATTATTTCATCGATTTTAAGTTCCATATGGAATCTAAAATTGTATCACTATTCATCCACAATTAGAATTCATTTTTTGTGAAGTCATAGTATTAAGTTAAAATATTATGAAATAGAAGTTGTTAAAGGCCTTAATTTCTTTTCTTTTATAATATAATTCCTATTAAGTTTATTTCCAATTCAAATTCTGATATGTAAATTGTCAATTTTTGTATATATTGACCTTCAATAGTAACATTCCAGAGCTAGATGTTATCTGAAAAGAATTCTCATGAAAGCTAGGAATAATAGGTTGGATCTCATTTTTAATAGTCTTAAAAGTTAAAACAAAATTCTTGATCTTGAATAAAGTATCCAAATTTAATTGATTGTGTCCTCCACCTGTCCATGTGTTTTAGTTTGGAACGTGAACATGTTTTAGAGATAAAGGAAGGGAAGAAATTATGTTAAAATTCCATAATGACTACTCAATGGGACTTGGAAGTACAAGTTAGAATAGCCAAAAGGTGTGTTACAAAGAAACTCTATGAGCTAAAAAAGTAACTAAGAAAATGAATGAAAATGGCAAGCTACAGGTGCTGGACCAAAAGCAGGTAAATTCAAATAAAGCAAGAAAAGATAAGAGGAACAAACTATAAACCTAATGATTTGAATACAAAAAACTCATGTGAAAGGAATGTTCCTTAATGAACATGAGAAGGGAGCTAACAAAGATAGAGGTTGAAGGCTATTGCTAGAGATCAAAGGTGGCTATAGTTTGTATCAAAGCCTCGAGCATAGGGACCAATATCTTCATCATCATTGATCTTGGATGGGTCAAGTACAGGACTTTATGATTTCTATAGGAGAATGAATTGGGCTAAGATAGTGTGGATGAACAATACTGAGAGAAAGCAGGCTACTCCCCCTATAGCCACCTAGCATTTGAGGGCAATGATCCTTGAGGGAGAGAAATCTAGTCATATGCACCTATCTTCTTACAGGGATATAAATTGTTGAAAACAGGGATATGGTGGAGTGCATTGTTAATGTTATAGCAGCTTCGGTAGCTCCTTCCAGCTCAGCTCCTTCTTGAAAATAAATTTGAATGATAGCCGGCGGCTATTCAAATTATATTTGTTATTATTATTGTTCATCCTCACCTTGTATAGCCGACATGAGAAGTCATTTAATGTGTTGTTATGATTTGAGGCCGACCTCTTGTGAAGAGGCATGCATTTATCTAGGCCGACATTCTTTACAAAGTCATCTTGATAATAAAATCTGTTGAGGCCGACTTTCATCTTATGAATTGTATTTGTGGCCGACCTCATGATATGAAGAGGTGCGACCTCTCCAAATTGTATAAGAACATTCTTCCATGGTAATGAGCAGTGTCAGTTTTGCCATTCTCACAAGTGCGAACATGTATTGTCTGATCAAAGAGTGATCATACAAAAACAGGGCGAAGCTACAGCCAGCGAATCTGATCATGTGCGCCTCAAGTTGGAAAGTCTGATAAAATGTGGATGTATCATCAAGTGCAAATATACCACACAGTGAAGGGCGAACATCTCTCAGAGTACCTCAATACAGAGCAAACATAGTGCAGTGATGAAGTCTTGAGGAAGACAGTCCAGATCAAGCAAGTTCGATCTATTCAAGTGCGAATTCATTCAAGAGCAGATTGCAAATCTCTCTAAGTGCAGACTACAAGGAAGAGCAGATTGTGAATCTCTCTAAGTGCAGATTACAAGGAAGAGTAGATTGCGAATCTAAGAGCAGATTATCATCTGTTATTGCATCTAGAGTAGATGCTGGTTATTGGCCTTTTGTTCGGCCTCATTGTAAAGTGAATTATTGCCACTGTTGTATCAAATATAAGAGAGATCTTTGTTGCTGGGTTTTTCTCCCTCAAGAGGAGGGTTTTCCCAGGGTATATACTGTGTTATCTTGTCTGATTTTTGATTTATTTCTGTGCATTTACATCTGATCACATAAAATCAACATGGTATCAGAGCGGGTCTGTGGAAAGATCCGATCAGATCTTGAAAAAATAATTCGAAGTCAGATCTAACGTCTTCTACTTGAGCAAGTAGAGTACTTTTGTGCGGGATGCATTCTTTGGTCCTTCCATTTCAGAAAAGTCCAGTTTTGTCATCTACGAAAGGAGTGCATCATCTTGGCTCTCTTCATGAGTTTACTTGAGACATATTGCTAGCAATCTGAGATCTGAGAGTTATATGCGGTGATCTCACCTCCCGGGATCTGTTATCTAAAAGCACATGTCAGATTGAGCTGCCAAGGGTTGAAATCAAAAGGCTGAAATCAAATAGAGATAAGTATTTGGTTCCTTTCTTTGTTTATATTCCTTTATGTGAATCTCAGTTGTGCAGATCTGATAAAGTCTTTCGAGTGATGATCCTATCTATCTCTAACAATTTGGGTATTGCTAGTAAGCATGTTGCATAACCTAGTGATTGCAGTTGGAAACGGAGTGCATTGTAAATTTGAGCAGTCATGGGCCTTGTTCAAATTTAACCTTGTCATGAGTCTGTGCTCGAGTCATGAAGGCTGTGGTTTGATCTGAGTATAAGAACAGCATACCGTGTTCAATAATTGCATTTATCAGAATATTAAGGAAGATAAGTATTCTGTGTTTTGTTGAAATCACATTTCTATTTTGAATCATGGGCCTGTGTTCAAACCATAAAAGTTGCATGTTGATCTGTGCTTTAAATCAGCGTATCTCACAGTATAAACAAGTATTCTTCATTTGTTGTATCTTGGACATTGTGTGCTTAGTATAAGGAGATTGTTACTTCTCTTAATTTGTGATTTCTAGGTCAAAGATCCTTTGAATACTTCAAATTATCTATTGTGAGTTGATCTAGACTAATCGTGTAAATCCTTGATGTATGACTTTGAGATAAAAATCAGCAAAAGAGAAGAGATTGGTATCCTTATGTTGTGATAGGTTGATCACATCGATACCCTTCTCCAATGCATGTGTTGTGATAGAATCTTGAACTCTTGGGAGAGTTGATTCTACATGCCAACCGTTTAATGCATTCAAGAAATCTGCAGCTGTGCAGATTATTCTTTTATTGTGCAGAGTTAGGCACTCTCGAGAGGAGCAAACAAATGAATGAACTAAGGAGCTATATCAAATCTTATAGAGATAAGTTCCTTTAACCCTCTAGTTTGATCTTTTGATTGATTTATTTATTCATGTTCTAACATTGTGCATAAAAGCTTATGTGTTCATGTTATAACCTGTGATTGTAAATCTTGTATGATTCCAGTCTTGTTATTTCTTTGGGTAATTACAAACTGTTAAGTAATCTCTCTCTAAAATGCTTGCAGGAGCAAGAAGGTGATGAGAAATTGCTTAACGATGAAAAGCTTGAGGCATCTTGTGAGGAAGCCATGCCAACCAAAGAAATAATCAAGCAGCCTTGGGACTAAGCTGGTGGCCAGAGGGAGCTCACTTCCAGAAGTCTCCTTTGCAATCTTTGGAGCAAGGATCAAGAGGGAGTCTTGTAACTCACTGAGAAGAAGTGAAGATTGTTGTATTGAAAGGCTCGGTGCTAAACCCTTAGAGGATCCCTTCAGTTGCTGAGATCATAATTGCTCAAGATTGTCTTCTAGATTTGTCATTGGTAGCTCCGCAAACCTATTCAGAATAGTGAGATCTGAGATGAGGTCGAGGAGGACTATTCTGAACTCTCTTCAGTACCAAAGGTGTGCACTGGTCAAAGTGTTGCAGGCAATCTTGGACGAAGAGGTCAGAAGGTTGATGCAAGTGCCTGAAGATTTAGAGGGAGCCCGCTGAGCCTGAAGAAGATGGTAATCTTGCTGCAGCTAGTTCAGATTTGGTGGATCCTATGTTGTACAGATAGTTGATTGGATCCTTGATGTAACTAGTTGTCACTAGGACTTCGAGCATTTCCATATGGAGTGCACTTAGCCAACTTATGTGTGATCCGAGACAGATACATCTCGTTGCAGCTAAACATATCCTGAGATACTTGCGTGGCACAGTTGGATATGGGTTGAGGTATTCTTCAGATGCAAACTTGGAGTTACATGGTTTCACCGGATTCGGATTAAAGGTACTGTTACAGATCACTGAAGAGCACCTCCGGGCCGCTGTTTCCACTTTGGTTCTCATGGCATGATCTCCTCGTACAGGAAGCAGCCTCAGGAGCATCATACGCCAGAGTCCGGCATATTGCAGCTCTGCATGGCAACTTGAGAAGAAGCAGGGTTTCGTGAAGCTCCTCGGCAGGATTGTTTGGACAACTCAATGGAGCCTACTATTATTCACAGATAACTGTAGCTGCGCGAAGCCTCTCACAACCTTCCGCGGTTTCATGACGTAACTAAGCATTACGCTGAGATCAAGTACCACTCATATCGTGAGATATGCATCACAAAAGGTCAGATAAAATTTGAGGTACATTAGCATCGATGATGACGGCAGATATTCTCACCTGCCTCCTCATGAGTAAAGTCTGCACTTCTCTCTCGAGATGTTTGGTATGGTGGAGAATCCAAATTGACCGAGTATGAGTCCTGCGATCGCTGAGCTCCTATGCATCAGAGTCTCCTTCCTCGCGGAGAGAAGTCTCGAGGTGAAATCCCTTGTTAATGCACTTTCTTCTGTGATGGAAGAATTTGAGGTGAAAGCCCTCATTTCCACCCTCTGAGAGAGTCATGGTGGATGTCATGTGTGCGACTCCATGACATATCTTGTACTTTTGTTTCACCCTCTGAGAGAGTCATGGCGGAAAGCCAATGATAAGATTAACATCACGCAAGGATGAACACTTTGTAATTACTTCATTGCATCTTCCTCGTGATCGAAGAATCTTGATGCGAAAGCCCCTCAAGTTTCCACCCTCCAGAGAGTCAGCGGTGGATGCCGCGTGTGTGACTCCATGACATATCTTGTACTTGTGTTTCACCGTCTAAGAGAGTCATGGTGAAAGTCACTTGAGGTGACAACATCACGCAAGTGATGAACACTTGTACTTACTATGGCATCTTCTTCTGTGACGGAATAACTTGAGGTGAAAGCCCCCATTTCCACCCTCTGAGCTGAGTCATGGTGGATACTGCGTGTGTGGACTCCACGTGATACATCACGTGAGAGAGTCCGTGATGATCTTCTGGTACTTATGTTTCACCCTCTGGGAGAGTCATGGTGAAAGTCACATTGAGGCGACAACATCACGCAAGTGATGAACACTAGTACTTAACCATGTGATGGTTAATATCACATTGAGGTGATATTTCTCTCTTTATATTTGATTGCAGGCAATGGTGGCAGATGAACCTCATATGGAGATGATGTGTATTTTGCAGCTGGAAGTTCTCTCCCTAGCTGAGAGGGAGTGTTAATGTTATAGTAGCTTCGGTAGCTCCTTCCAGCTCAGCTCCTTCTTGAAAATAAATTTGAATGATAGCCGGCGGCTATTCAAATTATATTTGTTATTATTATTGTTCATCCTCACCTTGTATAGCCGACATGAGAAGTCATTTAATGTGTTGTTATGATTTGAGGCCGACCTCTTGTGAAGAGGCATGCATTTATCTAGGCCGACATTCTTTACAAAGTCATCTTGATAATAAAATCTTTTGAGGCCGACTTTCATCTTATGAATTGTATTTGTGGCCGACCTCATGATATGAAGAGGTGCGACCTCTCCAAATTGTATAAGAACATTCGTCCATGGTAATGAGCCGGGTCAGTTTTTCCATTCTCACAAGTGCGAACATGTATTGTCTGATCAAAGAGTGATCATACAAAAATAGGGCGAAGCTACAGCCAGCGAATCTGATCATGTGCGCCTCAAGTTTGGAAAGTCTGATAAAATGTGGATGTATCATCAAGTGCAAATATACCACACAGTGAAGGGCGAACATCTCTCAGAGTACCTCAATACAGAGCAAACATAGTGCAGTGATGAAGTCTTGAGGAAGACAGTCCAGATCAAGCAAGTTCGATCTATTCAAGTGCGAATTCATTCAAGAGCAGATTGCGAATCTCTCTAAGTGCAGACTACAAGGAAGAGTAGATTGCGAATCTCTCTAAGTGCAGATTACAAGGAAGAGCAGATTGCGAATCTAAGAGCAGATTATCATCTGTTATTGCATCTAGAGTAGATGCTGGTTATTGGCCTTGTGTTCGGCCTCATTGTAAAGTGAATTATTGCCACTGTTGTATCAAATATAAGAGAGATCTTTGTTGCTGGGTTTTTCTCCCTCAAGAGGAGGGTTTTCCCAGGGTATTTACTGTGTTATCTTGTCTGATTTTTGATTTATTTCTGTGCATTTACATCTGATCACTTAAAATCTTCAACATGCATCACCTGCCATCATTTATTGCGTGAAAGACTGCTGGTATTTGAAGGAATATAAAATATAGAATGACGATTCAGTAATCTCTATCACATTCATTTTTTAATTACGTTATGAGAATAAGTTGTACAAATAAATTTAAAGATGTAACTGAAATCTACAACTACCTATAACAAATAATTAATTACATAAACTAATGTTCATTATCCTTCATTATTAATAACAAATAATTAATTACATAAACTAATGAATATTGAAAAAAATGGTCATTATTCTATCATTCCTCCCCCATAATGAACATTTTGAAGAAAAACTCTAAAATATGTGCTGCATCACTATCTTGACTCAGGGCCTCTCCTTGGCCATCTCCAAAAAACAGTGAATCTGCATTCTTTAATTATTGATGCAGTTACTTTGCAATCAAGGATGGTCAATCTACAATTGACCATTTGTGAGCCACTCTCTGTTGGAATATGTTGTCATTGATGTCAAAGGCACGAGGTTATTAAGTGATGTCATTAATGTCAAAGTATCAATATCATTGTATGCAAGGTGTAATTGATGTTAAGAATTGCCCGTTAGACATTCCTATTGAAAGATTGTGAAAGTGAAAGGCCGACATAGAGATATGTGAACATTACCTTTGGAGAGATTGTGACATTGGAAGGATGTGGATGTTTAAATTTAAGATTTAACATTATATACCTATGCGGGCCGACTCTATGAAGTGTGAGTGCCATTCTTTTGAAAGGATTTGAAGAAAATTAAATATGTTATAAAGGCCAACTCATAAAATAGAGTATTTATTAAAAGAGGTCGATCAAGCTAATAAGGAGGCCAACCACCCAAGTTTTTCAAATTAGAAATAAATGAATCATATTTAAATGTACATGGAGCGGTTAACAATTACTACCATCCACTGATTGGTAAATAAGACAAAGACTCCTATAAGACAAATCTGTTAAATAGAAACGATTACATAAGAAGGCTGCAATTTACAAGAGAAGGAAGTAATTTAAAATGATGGTCGACTCCATACAGGCTGAGTCTCCTTGAATTAATAATGATGTTAATATGGCTGACCTCCCTACATGGAGCGCCATACATTTAAAATGAGTTAGTTAAATTTAAAGCATGTTAGCAATCATTATTAAAAAGAAAACAAAAGTCCAAAAGGGTGTACAAAAGGGGAGCAATTTATACAAAGATAAAAAGCAGCATTAGTAATATAAATTGCAGCGATTCATTAAAGGGACAGCAATTATTTTTGAAGAGACATGATCCATGTGTAAAGGTATGTCTATTATTTAATATCAAGAGTCACATATATTCACACAGAACATATCCCTTGAGAAGGTATATAAGAAAGATGTGAAGAGCAGTTTGATAAAAAGCAATCCAATGATATATTTCTGAATAATAATTGAGTAAAAGAGCAGAAAAAATGAAGAGAAACTCAGATTTATTTTGACTGCATATACAGCCCATCAGTGAATAATAAATGCAAGTATATCTAACAAATATATATGAAGAATAAGAGCAGATTGTGAAGTGTTTTTGAGCAGACAAGGAGGCAAAAAATTATGTGAAGATTGAGAAGTAAATGTAAAGGGAGAGAATGCAGATTTTAAGGTGAAATTATAGATCAGATGTATGAAAGGATTGTGTGAATAATTGTAATCAGATTCGTGAGAGATATTCTGATCAGATTTGAAAGAAAGGTTGATATTGGAGTGTGGATGAGATTTGTGATTGGTTATCAGATTTATAAGGAAGAAAGTTTGGATCAGATTTGGTGAAGGAATTAATTATATCAGCATTGAAGAATTGAAAGGGTTGAAGCCTATTAAAAGGAGGTTGGAGCCTCTTGCTGGGTTGAAGCTCAGTTTGTTTGTGGGG